>JANAVB010003599.1:2390083-2662583 GCA_029216955.1 Iris pallida | reverse complement strand
TATACTGACGGTATACCGATTTTCTTCCCAGAAACTTTCTGTCTTTGGCCGAAATACCGCCATTATACCGTCGATATACCAATTTTGGTTGTTTAGGCTGTTTTTGTCTGTTTTTGTCCGTTTTTGTTCGTTTCTGTCTGTTTTTGATATTTTCTTCGACTGTAATGAATTCTTAACATGACTGGATGACCTTGTATGTAGTGCCCCGACCCGCTAGATGTCTTATGATGGATGGTTGGTTCGATGAAGCCTTGTTGGACTTGGGATTATGCGAAGGATCGCTTGGAAGGCTATGCGATCGTGGCAGGAATCGTCCTATGAATGTGAGTAGTGTTGAACCCTTCAAAGATCCTTTAGCTTCACGCTTAAAATAAAGGATAGAGTGCTATGTTTCTTGTTGTGTTGCTCAATAACACCTTGCATGGAATTTGGAAAGATAATGAATGATAATAATCACCTGAACGTAAACTGTTGTGGCTAAATGAATTGTATGCTTGTACGATGTTGCGATGAATTACATGACAGGTGAAGGCAAAGTCCCAAATACTTAGGCGGTGAGTATATCGAGCTTTGGCTCAATGTATAGAAGGCAAAACAGATGTTAAGATCCAAGAACTGGGTAGTGAGTATGCTTGATTTGCATTCGAATGAATATATGCTAAACAGATGCTAAGTCCCAGGAATTGGACGGTGAGTACATTAAGTTTGGTTGGAAAGATGTATGGTATCAAAGATGTGGCAAAAGGATTGGGTAACAACATTCTATTATCCTGTCGCCGATGTAGAATATTGGTTACGCCAAGACCCTGGATTTGGCAGATGATAATATGAGCATTGGCTCAAGGCAAGATGGCAATATGAATGAGAATTGTGGCTGAATTACTTAGTTTTCCTTATCATGCATTATATGTTTTCTTCTTAGATAAGTTGCATATAGTTGCATGGTCATGGACAACTTGTCGACATGGTGGTTTCTCGAACGGTATTCCTGGGCCATGGAACCCGGTTCGTCTTGGGGGAAACCAATGCTGAAGTAGTAGCAGTGTTGAAGTAGTAGCACGGTATACAGGACTTGCAGTGGGGCTAGCTACCTGCACTGGCAAGGGCGCTGTATACCTGTAAGTCAGTCCAAGATGGCGTGTCGCCAGTGACCTTCATATAGATAGGTCAGGTGCTAATGATGTCTTATGCAGGCAGAGTAAGTTATTACTCAAATACAGGAAAGAATGTCGGATGTTGGTAAGAATCACCTGAACGGTGATATTTATATTGAATCATGATATTGTTCCTAACATTGTCTTGGGCAGGCAGAGTAAGTATTATAAATGTACAGGGATGGCTACACGCCTGTGGGTAAGAATCACCAAAGGATGATAACTGCATGCTTTAAATTATGTTGGCTATGAGATTTGCATACTTTACTTCTTGTCGACTATAACATGAAATTGACCCTAAGGCAACGAGAAAGACCACTGTTAATAATGTTCTGTAACATGATTACTTAGTGTTGTCTTCTTAGGTGAGTTGGGCCAGCACCGCTCGCCAGTACATTGATGATGTATTGACCCACGTTGTGGGCAATATTACAGGTGTTTGCTTGGAGGGAAATCCTGTGAATCAGTGCTTGGCATCGATGAATCGGATGGGTGTGCAGAAGCTCTTCTTTTAAGACGATGTCTTCTGCTATACGGGACATAATGTATGGAACAGGGGAACTCAGTTGTACCAGTGAGATTGTAGCCATATTGACGAGTTCATTGTAAAGAAGTCAGTATATTCATTTGTAGCCTAAAGGGCAAGTGTATACATTCAGTTGGTTATTCAAGAGTCTTGTTATCAAATGTAAACTCTGTATTCCGTTGCAAGTCTTGTAATCCATTATGATTATCAATAAAGAGATACATTCTTCATATCTTGTGTGACTTCAATTTGTCTGCTTGGTTCTATTGCGTTGTCGATGTTTTCTGAGAAATACCAGGAACTGTAATGGTTTGCCTTGTATAAGTACAATCTAGACTTGTACGGTATCACGCCTAGTGGCTAGTTTTCGATCCTCCGGAATTGGGGCATGACATAATGGTATCAGAGCACGGCTTTACGTCCTTGGATTTCTATTCGATTTGTTTCGAATCAATGTTGCTACAAAGATGATTCTAAGCTGCTTCCGCGATGATTCAGAGATTGCTTTCGCGATTATTCAAAGTTGCTT
This sequence comes from Iris pallida, assembly GCA_029216955.1. Lineage (NCBI taxonomy): Eukaryota > Viridiplantae > Streptophyta > Magnoliopsida > Asparagales > Iridaceae > Iris > Iris pallida. The sequence continues at coordinate 2,660,374 of JANAVB010003599.1, read as the reverse complement.
CTGCGGTGAATCTAAGTTGCTTCCGCGAATACTCAAAGTTGCTTCCGCGATGAAATCAAAGTTGCCTCTATGATGACTCGCAGTGCTTCTGCGATTACTCTGTGCTACTTCCAAACTATTCTAAGTTGTTCCCTTGACTGAAAGTCTGTTGATCATTCTAACCTCTCACTGGGTGTTCCATACAATAAGTCTAAATATGTGGGCTGTGATGTGTGTGCTTTGTTGAATTTCTAAAAGATACCAAAAAGAATAACAATGATGCGATGTGATAATAAGTTTATGAGATATGCTGGATGTCTTATGTATGGGATTCTTTGAATCGATTGTTATGCAGCAATCGATAGTAGGTGATGGCATGGTATGTTGGAACAGAATGTGCATGGATTTCAGTGAATGGGTATCGACAGAATCATGAGTCGGTATTTGTGGTCAGCATAACCACTGCGGGATGGATTGTCCATATTGGACGTTGGTTGATGCGAGGAAATATTATGTCAGTATGGCTTGAGCTCTGAGTGGTATATTACATATACCCTCGTCGTGATAAGATGTCCCTTGACCCCTGATGTGTTTATAATTTTGTGATTTCTTTACCATAAGGTATTGGGTGGTATCGAATCGTAGCTGAGCTTATGATTGATACATGACGGCTAGGAATGTCCCTTGAGGATTAAGTTCGGATGACCCATTGCAATATTTTGATGTGTTCGGGTGAACCATCGCTAGACCTTGTCAGTTAGCATTATGTTGGATAATAAGAGAATTGGAAATATGAAATGAATGCCTTGGTTGGGAAGAAAATGAATTTTAGATTCAGGCGAAGACTTGAATCAGTTGGGTAAAATAATGATTGTAGGCTTGGTAATGATGGTATGGTGTTGCTATTGAAAGATTTTGCGAGAACAACTATGGACCGAATATTGAACGATGTTGGAATTGAGTGAAAGAAATTACATGTTGGATATCGACAGAATTGATGGTGATGTTAGACGCTTATCGGGATGTTGCAAATGATTTAGAAGATGCAGAGAGTTGCATCAACGACCGAAAAGATTGAGAATGGGATTGAGGAATAGATGATCTTGGCACGTAGTGCAGTGTGCTTGAGAGAAATTGATGTCCCGAATTAACAAGTTATGACCCTTGAATATTTTGAGGCACATAGAATGCGTACTTGTCCCTTGATGCCTGAAAGAGTAGATGTTCCTTACGAGAGTCGAATGGCTGGGATACAAATAAGTATCGAGGTGCAGCGATGTGTAATAGACCCTGTCGGTAGATGTTGTCGCATGAATAACAAGTTTGGTGGAATATAGAATTGTTGGATTATGACTTAGCTAATGATGTTATGTTATATCCATTAAGATGACCAATATACGAATGCTAGATGATTGGTGCTATAGAGATTGGATCGATGCATGAATAATAAATCTTCTTATGGAATCACAAGGAGATGATACAAAACGAATATTGATGGTTAACGTGAATTGCTAAGAAATGACCGTATTGGTGCTAGAAAATTTATAAAAGATGCCTCGGAAGAAATACGATTTTATAGTTGCCTATGTTATTGGTTAAGGAGTACAGACCGTATCGATGATCTAAGAAGGTAGGAAATGAATATGTCGCGAAGAGACCGTAGGGAAGAGATCGTGAGTGATAAACTATTGAGATAGCAACGTCGGATGATGACTCGGAATAGTTGACCCGATTGAATAGACAATTTGAGTACGATATGAGGATGCAAGTTGGATTGAACAAGTGATGCTATGTCTATGCAAGTGGAAATTGAAAGCTTGGATATTCGATTGATGAGTTTTATATGATAGCTTCGAGATTGACCCATAGAGTTGTGGGATAGAATTGTTGGATAGAAGTGTCGGATAGAATTGGTCGGTTGTGGATAAGTCTAGAATAAGACTTCGTTGGGTATGACCCGAGTATGAGTGCGGGTAGAATGAACTTGACCCTAGATTGTCGGCTGGTTGCCTAGATTGTTGGCTGGTTGCCTAGATTGTCGGTTGGCTGGCTAGAGTGTCGGTTGGTTGCCTAGAATGTTGGTTGGTTGCTTAAGTTTCAGATTGGTTGGCTATGTTCTTCAGTTGTCCGTGTTAGGAATAAGTTCATAAGATTGGGGTGGTGTCCCATGTCCCTAAGTTGGTCAGACCATAGAGTTGCCCCTATGATGAGAATTGGTTGCCTCTAAGATAAGAGATAAGTATGTCCCTGATAGCTACTCATCTCACATGAGCTAGCTGAATGTTTGGTTTAGCTTAGATTAGCTGACCGTAGAGACTCGACTGAATGCTAAGTTGACTGTGGAAAAATCGTAGGATGTCTCTATTGATGTTGCGTGAGTATAGTCGGAATGAGTAAGATGTGTTTGAAGGTAGGCTTCGGAATGGAATGGATATTTGGGAAATTTAATGTTATAATGTTGGATGGGATGACGGATCATGTTGGTTTTGGAAATTGAGTTGCCTTTGTTGGAATGCTAGAAATTATTGGAACTGATTGGATTTGGTTGATTAATATTGAGCTGCGTAAATTGATGGTAGTGCCTTAAGACAGTTGGTTATTGATCAGATCAGAATTGAGGATAAGTATACGACGGAATTGGATAATACATGTAGTCGAGATCGACGAGATCGAATGTAAATAAGAATGACCCTCAGGATTTATGTTGCTAGAGATAAGAGTTGCCTATACGAGAGGATAATATGTCGGCTTGATCAATACGAGAAAATGTTTGAGTACAGAAGGAGATGGTACACTTTGATAGATGAATCATGATCGAGAAAGTTACGAGTTGCAAACAAAGTGTATGGATGCGAACGATGATGAGTACAAGATTTGATCGATGAGAATTGGGGTATCGAAATGAAATGTGGCAATGAGATTTATCAACTTTGGTGGCATGGATGACAATGAACTTGAAAGGAATACTTGATACATCTAAGTCAGAATACTTTGGAGAATTTTGGATCGATTGTGGAAAATTTCTCGAGTTGGAATTGGTAACATCTATTGTGTTATTAGTTGGTTGGAATATTGAATAAACAAGTAGGATTATACGAGATGCTCAAAAGAATTACTGATGTTCGGAAAGAAAGTTACACCGTCGCTCATTCGTTTTCTCTATCATTGAACTTGGCTGAAGTGCATGTATTTTGGGGACGCCTAAAATATGTGTATGATTCCAACTAAGTGATATGTTGAATTCAAACGAAGCCACGGGAAGGATTATTATGTGCTAAGAATTGCACGAGTGTCGGAGGAAAGATCATAGATGGTAAACTATTTTGAATCAATTGGGATGCTGTATCGAGACGGTACATTACTTGAAATCATTCGACAGATTGTGGAAAAATATTAAATGGTGCAAGTTGATCGTTGAGAAGTTTCATGAAAAGTTGGTTGAAGTTTTGGGGATGAGTTTTGTTTTAAGTTTCGAGGACGAAACTTTTTCTGAGTGGTATATATTGTAGTGCCCCGACCCGCTAGATGCCTTATGATGGATGGTTGGTTCGATGAAGCCTTGTTGGACTTGGGATTATGCGAAGGATCGCTTGGAAGGCTATGCGATCGTGGCGGGAATCGTCCTATGAATGTGAGTAGTGTTGAACCCTTCAAAGATCCTTTAGCTTCACGCTTAAAATAAAGGATAGAGTGCTATGTTTCTTATTGTGTTGCTCAATAACACCTTGCATGGAATTTAGAAAGATAATGAAAGATAATAATCACCTGAACGTAAACTGTTGTGGCTAAATGAATTGTATGCTTGTACGATGTTGCGATGAATTACATGACAGGTGAAGGCAAAGTCCCAAATACTTGGGCGGTGAGTATATCGAGCTTTGGCTCAATGAATAGATGGCAAAACAGATGTTAAGACCCAAGAACTGGGCAGTGAGTATGCTTGATTTGCATTCGAATGAATATATGCTAAACAGATGCTAAGTCCCAGGAATTGGGCGGTGAGTACATTGAGTTTGGTTGGAAAGATGTATGGTATCAAAGATGTAGCAAAAGGATTGGGTAACAACATTCTATTATCCTGTCGCCGATGTAGAATGTTGGTTATGCCAAGACCCTGGATTGGACAGATGATAATGTGAGCATTGGCTCAAGGCAAGATGGCAATATGAATGAGAATTGTGGCTGAATTACTTAGTTTTCCTTATCATGCATTATATGTTTTCTTCTTAGATAAGTTGTATACAGTTGCATGGTCATGGACAACTTGTCGACAAGGTGGTTTCTCGAACGGTATTCCTGGGCCATGGAACCCGGTTCGTCCTGGGGGAAACCAATGCTGAAGTAGTAGCAGTGCTAAAGTAGTAGCACGGTATACAGGACTTACAGTGGGGCTAGCTACCTGCACTGGCAAGGGCACTGTATACCTGTAAGTCGGTCCAAGATGGCGTGTCGCCAGTGACCTTCATATAGATAGGTCAGGTGCTAATGATGTCTTATGCAGGCAGAGTAAGTTATTACTCAAATACAGGGAAGGATGTCGGCTGTTGGTAAGAATCACCTGAACGGTGATATTTATATTGAATCATGATATTGTTCCTAACAATGTCTTGTGCAGGCAGAGTAAGTATTATAAATGTACAGGGATGGCTACACGACCGTGGGTAAGAATCACCAAAGGGTGATAAATGCATGCTTTAAATTATGTTGGCTATGAGATTTGCATGCTTTACTTCTTGTCGGCTATAACATGAAATTGACCCTAAGGCAACGAGAAAGACCACTGTTAATAATGTTCTGTAACATGATTACTTAGTATTGTCTTCTTAGGTGAGTTGGGCCAGCACCGCTCGCCAGTACATTGATGATGTATTGACCCACGTTGTGGGCAATACTACAGGTGTTTGCTTGGGAAGAAATTCTGTGAATCAGTGCTTGGCATCGATGAATCGGATGGGTGTGCAAAAGCTCTTCTTTCAAGACGATGTCTTCTGCTATACGGGACATAATGTATGAAACAGGAGAACTCAGTTGTACCAGTGAGATTATAGCCATATTGACGAGTTTATTGTAAAGAAGTCAGTATATTCATTTGTAGCCTAAAGGGCAAGTGTATACATTCAGTTGGTTATTCAAGAGTCTTGTTATCAAATGTAAACTCTGTATTCCGCTGCAAGTCTTGTAATCCATTATGATTATCAATAAAGAGATACATTCTTTATATCTTGTGTGACTTCAATTTGTCTGCTTGGTTCTACTGCGTTGTCGATGTTTTCTGAGAAATACCAGGAACTGTAATGGTGTCATGCCCCAGAACCAGAATACCGGAGAGCGGGGGCAGACATAGCCAGCTACGCAATCCCAAAGTACGTTAATACTCTGAAATCACGTATAAGCTGTCAAGACATGGGGGTTACTCTACAAGCCATCAGTCAATCCTATGGTTTAACAATCCTAGGTATCTCAATCATAGGCAATTATACAAGAGCAAGGAGTACGATCATCATACATACAATAGTAAGGCATCCCGAACCATATATACATGACTGATCATGAAGCCAGTACCACAGAACTGAGGACTAGCTAGAGTATTAGTCGTACATGATAAGGACTAGCTATAGTCTAGAATACACATATCATGTTTATGCCCGTAGACTACAATATCAAGAAAAATACCAAAACATGAGCTAAACACGTGCTCGGGGCTAAACGTTACAAGAGGAGAATTTACATATCAGTGGGAGAATGAAAAAGAAACCCACTGAGGCACTCTGGTGCTCCGACTGGTCACCGTCGAGTAGATGGTGCGGTAGATCCTTCGGGCTCTTATATTAGAACCTGGCCATACAAAACTAGTGGGGTCAGACCCCAAATAGCAAGTACCACAAAGGAGGCCGAACTATGAACTTAAAACCAGCAGTCATAGGCAATCAACAGGAAGAGAAAGCAATAAGTAAAGAAGGATCGAGATTCGTACGGTACCAATACACTTATCCCGAACATAGGAAGACAGTAAGTAAATCATCATTTGACATAAAGTAAACTGGAGAACATGTTAAATAAATAGAGCCAGGCAATATACGAAGAGAGGACGAAGGCACTGTTCCGGAAGCCAGGTTACAACCCTTAAACCAAACAAGGACCAGGATTGTAACCTTTCGTCTGAACGAAACTTGGTCTCTGATCATTTATTGCTAGAGGTGACAATCATTAAGTAACAATCATAGAGTGACAATACAGAGTATAATACATTAGAGTGACAATCATTGCAATCATTATCCTGGAACAATTAGGAACTGGATCTAGACAAGACTTAGACTGGAAAGGTGATATACGATGGGATAACCATGGGACCATTCAGATAACCAGGTTACAACCCGTAAACCAAATAAGGACCGGGGTTGTAACCCTTCGTCTGAACAGAACTTGGTTTCTTCCACCATTTATCGGCAAGATAAAATAAAAAATTAGAATATATAACAATCATGTACAAGATCAAGACAAGACTAGACAAACTGAACTCCATCCAATATTCACGGCCAAGCAATAAGTACGGCTTGATACTTTAACTAACTAGGATTATCACAGGCCTAGTTACTAGCAAGATGCAATGAGAATTTTAAGTCCGGTTACCTGTTTGTTACTACCTGAGTGATCCCAGCAAAAAAAAGGAAAAGATAGCATGATAAAGCAGACACACTGTAGTAAGATACATGTGTCCTAAGGTACTACACTCGATGGCAGGCTGGAAGTGCGCTCATCTCGACGGATAGCAACAAATCCTATGTATATATATATATATATATAAGGCCGGGACCAAAGGGGCAACAGGTAACTGGGAAATTCTCCATGAACTATTTGATCAATCTAGTCATTAACCTAGCAAGATTCAGTATGAATCCCTGATCGTGGTACTCAGGGATCATGCCCTAGACATGATGCAAGACGCAACCGGACTAATATTTTATACAAGCACAATCATCCACGGTGTCCAGGCCAATGAATTAGTTTGTCCAGAGTGCGCTACGACGGGCCACTATCAAGCATGTCAGTTTTTGGTCACACCATGCCAGGTACAATTGTCATTTCAATCATGTCAATCAAATCGAGATTATCAAGTTCAGGACAAAAGGCGTAAGGATATAAAATGGGCGTAAAAATATACAATAGGGTAAGGTGTACACTATAGGAACTCAAGTTACACAGGGCGTTACAAGACATGGGCAAAATAATAAAACAACAGTACACAGAGCTATAGGAGAGCCATGCGGCTCAGGCATGATCTCAAGCGGCTGGGAAGAGAACAGTTCATGCGGCTGAATAGGGTCAGGCGCATGCGGCAAAAGGGAAAGGCTTATACGGCAAAAGGGAAAGGCTTATGCGGTTGAAGGGCATCAGTCATATGCGGCTAAAGGGGAAAAGGTTCCTGCGGCTGAGCGCAAGTGGGTTGCATACGGCTCAAGAAGTTGAGCCTCATGCGGGAAGCGGGAAGCAGGTCTATGCGGCTAGCGGGACGAGAAGGCACATGCGGCTCGGGGAAGAAGTTCTCATGCGGCCAGCAGGAAGCAAGGCCTATGCAGCTCAGGAGGAGCGGAGCATTATGCGGCTGGGGTCGAGCGAGTTCCATGCGGCTCTCAGAAAGTGGGCCCATATGCGGCTGAATGATCACGAGCATATGCGGCTGAATAGGAATACGAGTCTATGCGGCTACAGATAGACAGAGTCCATGCGGCTCGGATTATGCCGAAGCCTATGTGGCTGGAAGACTCGCCGCATGAGGGTTCATGCGGTCAAGTGCTGCCATGCGGCTAAGGGGGATTCATACGGTCAGCATTGTTCTTCTTCTCCAAATTTCTGAGAAGAAGAACACCATGGGGGCCAAGTTCTCAAGCTCCATAACTCCATCATCCGGAGCCCAAATCTGAACTTCCATAGGTCAAAATGGGGTAGAACGAAATTCTCTACAACATGGAACCATCAGTTGACAAAAATATACCAGTTTAATAGATCAAAACCCATAAAAACCGAAAATACCATAAAGCTAGATCTACCACAATCTACCCTATAAAATCAAAAACTCTAAGTTCTAAACATGCTTAGAATTTAACAATAAAGAGAATGAAACAAACGAAATTGAAATCGTCCAACATTCGGCAAGGTGTACTTGCCTCTCTCCAATGGCTAGGGTTTGGTGGAAAAGAAATGAATGAGGGTGAATGAGGAGGGAGAGAGAAAAAGTGGCTTATATAACAAGCTCAAGTGATCTCCACCATTCATTCCTCTCCACTCAATCTAAGCCATACACCTCATCTCATGAGAAACCAACTAAACCAAACCAAGTCAAAGTGGAATCGAACCAAATAAAACCAAATCCAAGTTAAACCAAGTCATAAAATCCTACACTTAGGAAATTTTAAAATATCACGTAAATCGATAAATACGAAATACGGCTCAAATAAACACGTATCCGTATAAAATACCGATACAGTGAGACGGGTCTCACAAATGGTTTGTCTTGTACAAGTACAATCTAGACTTGTACGGCATCACGTCCAGTGGCTAGTTTTCGATCCTCCGGGATCGGGGCGTGACATTGTATACTTAGAGAATAATTTTATACCCTATATACATTTGACACTAGCTGATGTTCATATGTTCTTCTATACTCATTATGTATTGCTATGCCCTTCCAGATTTATTGTACTTTACTGTCTATGCCATGTCCAATATTTACTAGATAGTGACCCGTCGTGGTGCACTATCGTACATGTCTTTTCCTAGCTTGCTTGATAGTGGTCTGTCATGGCGCACCCTTGATTCCAGTACATGTCTAGCTCCTTGATAGTAGCTCGTCGTAGCGTACTATTGTCATGATATTGTCATGTCTTGTTGTGGCTTATTGTAGTGCACAATCTTTCTTATCTTGTTTAGTCTCGCATGTCTCATGTCTAGGATGGATTCTGCAGAATGCCACACTCGGAATCCTAAATAAAAATGTTAGAAATTATATAACTAGCTTGATTATCTAGATCATTGGGAGGTGAGACTTTTTCGGTTACCTGCACCCTTGTTTTTCGGTCTTATATATATATCTACTAGGGATTTAGAGCTATCTGTCATGATGAGCACTCTTCCAGCACACCGTTGAGTGGGACACTTTCTTAGGACACGCGTATCTTACTGCGGTGTGTCTGCTATACTTATTTTTCTTTTGACTTGGATCATTCGGGTAGTCTGCAGGGCAGGTAACTGGATCGGATTTCTCAAACTTGTATATGTTAGTAATTAGGATTGTGACAACCCTAGTTAGCTAAAGTATCAAGCCGTACTTATTGCTTGGTCGTAATTGATGGTTGGAGTCCATTCTTGTTTAGTCTAGTCTAGTCTTGTTCCAGTTTATCTTATTTCAGTACCTAGCTTCATGTTATTTTCTCACATGCTATCATTTCTGCTACAGTCTTAGTTTCACTACGTGTCTCGCATGCTTGTCCTTACCACTTGTCCCACATGCTCGGTTTCATCACATGCTACATACCCTGTATATTCACATGTTCACATGTTGTTTCCTTACATATTTCTATTTTTTTTATATTCTTGTGGTACCTTTACATTATTCTTGTCCTGTATTTACTGTTTTACTTTAGAGTTGCTATGATTTGTATGCTGGTTTTAGTTCATAGTTTGGCTTCCTTTGTGGTACTTGCTATTGGGGGTCTGATCCCACTGGTTTTGTTTAGCCAGATATGGTAGAGATGCTCGAGGATTTTTTGTACCTTCTACTCGATAGTGATTATCCAGAGCACCAGAGTACCTAAGTGGGTTTCTTATTTTCGTCCACCAGTTATGTACATTATTCTTTTTTTAGACTTTTTGCCACCGAGCACTTGTTTAGTTCGTATTTGGACTTAAAATTTAACCTACGAGTTTAGACATGATATGCGTATTCTAGACTATAGCTAGAGCTTATCATGTATGACTATTACTCTTGCTAGCTCTTTATTTTGTATTACTAGCTTCATGATCATTGATATATGATAGTTTGGGACGCTTTACTGTTTTATATTCTAGATGATCATACTTCTTGTATATTGTTTACTACCTATGATTGAGATATCTAAGTTTATGTGACCTAGGATTGACTGTTGGTTTGTATTAGTAACCCCCATCTATACAGCTTATACGTTATTTCGGAGTACTGGAATACTTTGGTATACGTAGCTGGCCTGGTCCGTCCCTACTTGCCAGTATTCTGGTTCTGGGGCGTAACAGTACCTGCATACTTGTGCGCAGCCTGCACATTTTCCTGTACAGACTGCATATGCGCTTTCCTGTGCAGACTGTACCTACGCTTTCATGCGCAGACTGTACCTGTGCTTTCCTGTGCAGACTGCACCTGCGCTTTCCTGCACAGACTGTAACTGTGCTTTCCTGTGCAGACTGTACCTGCGCTTTCCTGTACAGACTACACCTGCACTTTCCTGCACAGACAGCACCTGCGTTTTCCTGTACAGACGGCACATTCCTGCATAGCTAGCACTTTTCTGCACATTGCATGTGCACTTTCCTGTACTTGGCCATTTTTGATATTTTTTTCGACTATAATAAATTTTTAGCATGATTAGATGATATTGTATAGTTAGAGAATGATTGTGCACCCTATATACACTTGACACTAGCACATATTCAATTATTATTCTATGTCATGTACTTACTTTTATTTATTCCTTCTTACATGTCATGATATATCTTTCCTTTTGATTCTTTCTTATATGCTATGATATGTATTGTCATGCCTTCCCGGATTTATTGTACTTTAGAGTCTATGCCATGTCTAGATTTCTTTATTGTGGTCCGTCGTGGCGTACTCTTGTTACATGCCTTCTTTGCTTACTAGATAGTGATCCATCGTTGTGCACTCTTGTACATATCTTTTCTTGCTTACATGATAGTGGTCCATCGAGACACACTCCTGACAAGTACTCTTGATCGGACAAGTAAACCCGACATGACATGTGAAATCTTGATTGCTGTTGCGACAGCCAATCCTGACTTGTTAAGTGTAACTCTTGTCTGGACACCGTGGTTGATTTTTCTGGTTGTAATTATACAAGCTACATGTATCGTCTTGTATCATATCTAGGACATGGATTCCTTGTTACCACGGTCAGGGATTTATAATGAATCTGACTAGGTTAAACGACTAGATTGATCAAGTAGTTCATATTGAGAGATTTCTCAGTTACAGGCGATCCCGTTATCTCGGACACGCTAATAGAATTGTAGCCTGCCGTCGAGTAGGGTGCATTTCCAGCACACTGTCATGTGTTGCACTCTAAGTCACCTAATAATTATTGATAACTCTTGTAACTCTTGTAATCTCGCCTGGATAACCTGGATAGTCTGTAGGACTTGTGACTGCGAGAATATCTTAAAAGTGCCTATGTTAGTAATTAGGATTATGATAACCCTACTTAGCTAATGTATCAAGCCGTACTCATTGCTTGGCCGTGATTGTTGTATGGAGTCCAGTCTAGTCTAGTTTTGTCTAGGCAGTGTTCGAATTTGTTTATTTTAGTACATCATTGTTTATGCTTTACTTTTGTCGGTAAATAATTAGAGACTAGGTTCTGTTCAGGAGAAGGGTTACAACCCTGGTCCTTATTTGGTTTACGGATTGTAACTTGGGTTCCGGAATAGTTCCTAAGCTATCTTATCATTTGTCGTTCTATATAGTTGTAATATGCTCACACATGTCCCAGTTATCTAACGTGCTCACATGTACCATTTCTCTTACATTGTTCAGTTTATGTCAACATATTCACATGCTTCCGTTTAATTCACATATCCACAGTTTACATTATGTCACATATTACTTACTTTATTCCCCATGTTGCTTTGCTTATTGTCTTTTCTATTCTCGGATAAGTGTATTGTAGTGCACGAGTCTTGATTCGCATTTACTTATTTCTGTCTCTATCCGTTGCTATGTTAGTTATTGCTAGTTTTAGTTCATAGTTTGGCTTCCTTTGTGGTACTTGCTATTGGAGGTCTGATCCCACTGGTTTTGTTTGGCCAGATCTGATAGAGGAGCCCGAAGGATCTTCTGTACCATCTACTCGACTGTGACTACCCGGAACACCAGAGTACCTTAGTAGATTTTTCTTTATCATCATTCCACTAGTTATGTACATTATTCTTTTGTGGCGTTTAGCCTCCGAGCACGTGTTTTGCTCGTATTTTGGATCTTGACATTTAGCCTACGGGCATAAACATGATTTGCGTTATTCTAGACTATAACTAGAGCTTATAATGTATGACTATTACTCTTGCTAGTTCTTCACTTTGTATTACTAGCTTCATGATCATCCATGTATATATATTTTGTGATGCTTTACTATTTTATGTCTGATGATCATACTTCTTGTACTTTGTATATTTGTCTGTGATTGAGATACCCTAGAATTTTTTGACCTAGGATTGACTATTGGATTGTAGTAGTAACCCCCATGTCTATACAGCTTATACGTTATTTCGGGGTACTGGAGTACTCTGGTATACGTAGTTGGCCTGGTCCGTCCCTATTGCCAGTATTCTGGTTCTGGGATGTGACATATAAATATATATATATATATATACATATATATATATATATATATATATATATATATATATATATATATATGCTAAATTATTTGTAGGCAATCAAAATTAGATTTATACAAAAGGGAAATCAAATTTGATTTGACATATGCAACTCAATAAACACTTCCAAATACTATCGATGTACCTTATCAGCAATATAAGTATACAAGAAGTTGCAATACACATATGGGAACATGAGTGAGAGTGTATAATTCACATAATAATTCATGTTATTGTTTTTCATTATTCTATTGCTTTGTTATCGATAAAACACGCATGCTCGCATATACTGAACACATAGATGAAGGATGAAGATACGATTGTTATTACCTTCTGTAACATCCTCTTTCATAATTAGTAAAAATAAAAATGTAAATATTAATGTTTTATAACTAATTAGTATAGATTTTGATCATAGATAGAGATTGTGATGGTTTCACATAATGTTTTTTGATATTTGCTTATGCAATTTTTCTTTTATTTTCCCTGCACTTCAATCTTTTTCATGAACCAATGCCAACTCAATTGAGCTTGTATCGGCCAAAATTAGTAAATTCTTGTCATTTTGCCACTTGGTGGCTAACCATGTAAACTCATGTGGCAATTTAATCTTTGTATTACTCAGTAATAAGTGATTGTGAGTTGTTAGTTTTCAGCATTTGCAACATATGTAGTAGTAGGTTTGGAATTTTCTATAATTTATGGTGCACCACTTGCAGCAATATTTATTACATTATTGTTTTCTTTCTATCTCCCAAACTATATCAATCAACGGTTTTATACTCCCTTTCAGCTTTTGTAGCATCTTATCTTGCAGGTGAAGAATGTTCCATCAACTTTTACATCAATAGATCACTATTTAGGCTCTTGATTTATTTTTTCTTGCTGAAGAATTGCGTGCTGATCCAGCCTCGACTTTGGAGGCCATACATCGTTCTTCCTCTGTTGAGATTAAGCCCATCATAGTCGGTGTTAACATTGTATAAGATTGAGCTTAAAACCGCTAATACTTCTCCTAGAAGTGAAACTTATGTTACAAAACATGCAGATTTATTTCTTATCTCACAAGGAAGTTGTCCACATGTATCTGACCTGGAAAGGACTAAAAGTTCATACTTGATTTCGTGTATTGTAGGCGGGAATCTGTTATCCAATAGTAAATCAAAGATATTTCTTGTATTGTAGTTTAATGAAAAAATGATTGATTTTTTTGTATTGTAGGTGGGAAATAACCATCATCAAATCCTATTTGATTATGAAAACGTCGAAAAGGCTTACTGAAAGACAGTATCAAAGCGATTTCCTTGTTTCCGGTGTTTTTGTTAAACATCATATAACCGTATATTGAAATGTCTGGACTGTGAGAAAAGAAACAATGTGCTCGTCAATAAATTGGTTATAATTCGTCGGTATGTTCAAGGATTCTAGAGCTATAATATAATATTGCTTTTGGACTGTTAAATTGTTTATTACATGAATTTTTTAATCTAATTTTTGTTATTCCTTGTAACAGGTTTCAAGAGAGTCCCGTTCTGTTTCATCTGCATTATATGATATTGGTGAGAAGTTATAACCGTTCACAACTTATCTACATTATATGATATTGGTGTGAAGTTATAACTGTTCACAACTGAAAGCTGCGATAGATTATCTTCCAATAGAGAACAGGGAGAATACAATTAAGCTTATATAGGGTCCTCCTGGTACCGGAAAGACCAAGACAATCAGTACACTGTTATGGTCAAGTTTATTACTAAGATACAGAACAGTTACCACGATACCAACAAATACAGCAATCATAGAGGTTGCATTGAATACCCAAACAGCAATAACATCTCGCTTGAAAATTGTAAATTAGAAATTAAACACTAAAAACTAAAAATTAAAATTTAAATAATAAAAGTTAAAAGTAACAAATTAAAAATTAATAAGTAAAACTAAATTTAAAAAATTAAAATAAAAATAAAATAAAATTATAAATTATAAATTATAAATTATAAATTATAAATAATAAATATTAAATATTAAATAATAAATAATAAATAATAAATAATAAATAATAAATAATAAATAATAAAATAATAAAATAATAAAATAAAATAAAATAAAATTTAAAAAGAAAATTTAATATTTAAAATTTAGAAAATAGAAAATAGAAAATAGAAAATAGATAATAGAAAATCGAAAATAGAAAAGAGAAAAGAGAAAATAAAAATACAAAAATACAAAATACAAAATACAAAATACAAAAATACAAAAATACAAAAATACAAAATACAAAATACAAAATACAAAAAAAAAACAAAAAAACAAAATAAAAAATAAAAAATAAAAAATAAAAAATAAAAAATAAAAATAAAAAATAAAAAATAAAAAATAAAAATAAAAAATAAAAAATAAAAATAAAAATAAAAAATAAAAAATAAAAAATAAAAAATAAAAAATAAAAAATAAAAAATAAAAAATAAAAATAAAAAATAAAAAATAAAAAATAAAAATAAAAAATAAAAAATAAAAATAAAAAATAAAAAATAAAAATAAAAAATAAAAAATAGAAAATAGAAAACAAAAATACAAAATATAAAATACAAAATATAAAATTCAAAATTCAAAATAAAAATTTATAATTAAAAAATAAAAACTAAAAATAAAAAATAAAAATAAAAAAATAAAAATAAAATAAAAAAAATTTAAATTTTAAAATTAAAAAATAGAAAATAGAACGTAATGGCGAAGCAAGACTAACACGTGTTTAGTGTTTAGAAGATGGAACTATTATGGTTAAAAGGAAATGACATGAAAATTTAAATTTAAATTTAAAACCAACTCCTATTTATTTGAATTTGGTAAAAGGGATAATTTGGACATGAAAAAATATGAAATAAAAGAAAGAGTTAAAATATTCAAAATATATACCAAATCTATCCTGATAGATTATATCCAACTATATTTATTGATATATTACCCTAACATATTAATTATTGAAATCTAGTGTGATCTATAATCAAATCTCATTTTGTATATAGGCGAGATTGTTTTGGAGAAGTGGTTGGATCTCCTCAACTTCTGTCACTCCCATTTTCCGTTATACGTATTTCCATATGCGTATACGAGATCTCTGACGTTTGTCAGGTGACCCGTAGTTGGACTTGACTTACTAGCCTAGTCTTGGTTGGTCATGACTTGGCTTGGTTTATTTTGGTTTGGCTTGGTTTGATTGGGCTTGGTTCATTATGAGTAAACCTCCCCCTTTAAAGCCCAACCACCCCTTATTTTTCTCTCTTCAATCATTATTTCTTCTTCTTCCTCCATTACTCTCCCACCAACCTAAGAGAGCTTAGGCAAGTGCAACTTGCTTCATGGAGGAACTCTATTTTTGTTGTTCCATTGTCTTTCCTACAAACTTCTAAGACTATCTAGTACTTAGCATTTTGGTTTTGGAGAATGATTTCTTGTAGATCTAAGTTTATGCAAATCTTAGTTTTCTTGGGTTTCAATCTCTTAAACTTCATTATTTTTAAGTTTTGATTGTTCCATGTTGTAGAGAATTTGATTTTACTCAAGTTAGACCTTTGAAAACCCGGATTTCGATTTGTTTTGAGTGACTCGTGGACTTGGGAAGTTCAGGGGTTCATGAACACTTGTTCTCGGATTTGGGGAAGAAGAACAGTGCTGGACGCATAGCTTGTTATGCGCCCACAACACTTCTTCCTTGGGCGCATAGCCATCTGTATGTGTCCAAGTCACCCATGCTCTCTGCTTGGGCGCATAGCCCTATGCGCCCAACGACTCCCCTGCCTAGGCGCATAGCTCTGGATATGCGGCCAAGTGCACCATGTCTCCTTTGCTTGGGCGCATAGCTTCCTTATGTTCCCACCTTGCCTTGGAAGTTAGTCTCTTGACTTCTTCCAAGTACACCCTGACTCCACCCTGTGGGCGCATACATGCAGGCGCATGCATGTGGACGCATAGCCATGGATGCACAGCTTTTGGCGCATGCCTTCCAAAAACCTTGACTCTCCATGATCGATGCGACATGCCCTAGGCGCATAGCCGTGGGCGCATGACTTTTGGCGCATGGCCCTAGACACCTAGTCTTTGGCGCATGCCTTGCTTGGGCGCATGCCACTCCCAGTGTGTGCTATCCTTTGGCACATGCTCTTCATAGACCATGTTGGCCTTAGGTGCATGCTATCCTTGACACCCCATTTGCCCCTTTGAGCTTCATGGGCATACCCCGATGATAGCCTTGTACAATATTATTATCTGTGCCACGTGCGTGCTTTGAGCTTGAATACGATCTCAGCATGACATGTACACTCTCTGATAACTCCTTCAGTGGCCCGTCGTGGTGCACTCTTGGTCAAATAAATTCTCAACATACAAGTACCCTTTACATGAACACAGCATGACAATATGACCTAGCATGATATGATAATCTGAGATAGTGATCTGTTGTGGCGCACTCCTGACAAGCAACTTGACATGATAATTCTTGATAGTGCTCCATCGCGATGCACTCTTGACAAGATAAGTAATCTTGATAAGTGACCTAACATGATAATCTTGATATGCTGTTGCGACAGCTATCTTGACTTGCTAAGTAACCATTGTCTTGACACCGTAGGTGATCGTTCTTGAATGTGCTCGTATAAGCTACCAGTCTCGTCTCGCATCATGTCTAGGACTTGCATCCCTGGTTACCACGGTCAGGGATTCATATTGAATCTGACTAGGTTAATAACTAGATTGATCAATGTAGTTCATATAGAGAGATATTTCCAGTTACAAGCGATCTCGTTATCCCGACCACACCTGATGGACTTGTAGCCTGCCGACGGGTACGTAGGACACATTTCCAGCCCACTGTCATGTGTGGCACTTCTTGAAACAAGTACTATACACACTGTCATGTGTTGCACCCCAAGTCACTTAATAATTCTTGATAACTCTTACATGAACCTCGTCTGGATAACCTGGATAGCTGCAGGGCTTGTGACTGCTGGGACATCTCGTTGCATCTTGCTAGTAATTAGGCTTGTGATAACCCTAGTTAGTTAAAGTATCAAGCCGTACTCTTTGTTTGGCCGTTAATGTTGGTTGGGTCCTATCTTGTCTAGTCTTGTCTAGATCCAGTACATGGCTATCTCAGGACATGCTTGTTTATGCTTGACTTTATCGATAATTGGTCAGAGACTAAGTTCTGTTCAGGTGAAGGGTTACAACCCCAGTCCTTGTTTGGTTTAAGGGTTGAAACTTGGTTACCGGAATAGTTCCTTAGTTATCTTATCATTTATCCCCTTATCTTTTAACTCCAAGTTCTTCTTGTTATTTTTATGTCTTATGATCTAACATGCTGGTTTTAGTTCTTAAGTGAAGCCTCCCTTGTGGCACTTGCTCTTTCTGGGGTCTGACCCAGCTGGTTTTGTATGGCCAGATTTTAGAGTAGCTCTCGAGGATCTTCCAACCTTCCAGTCAGATGATGAACACTAGGCGCAACCATGGCAACGAGTGGATTTTTATTTTGCTCTCCCACTCTATTGTAAATCATTTTTTTGAGGCGTTTAGCCGCCGAACAAGTGTTAGCTCATATTGAATTTACATTCCTGTCAGCCTAAGGGCTGTAACATGATTGACAAATCCTATGGTTGATCATGTATGACTGAAACTCTTGCTAGTCCTTACATTTTGTATGACTAATTTCATGACCATCTGAATATGTGATGTATGGGACGCCTTACTTTGTATGTCTGATGATCTACCATCTTGTTATGTCACGCCCCAGAACCAGAATACTGGAGAGCGGGGGCAGACATAGCCAGCTACGTATATTGAAGTGCAACCCACCTCGCTATACGGTCACGGCTGTCTAGGATACATAAGGGTTTATCTACAAGCCAGCAGTCTCTTAAGGTCAAGAACAAGCCTATTGTCTCAATTACAAGCAAGTAAATAGATGTTACAAGATGTATGATCATTAAATATACAATAGTAAGGCGTCCCAAACATTACATATTCAATTGATCATGAAGCTAGTCATTACAAAATGTCGGGACTAGCAAGAGTTTAGTCATACATGATAAACCCTAGGATCTGTTAATCATGTTACAGCCCGTAGGCAGACAGTAAGTAAAGTGCAACCGAGCTAAACAGGTGCTCGTCGGCTAAACGCCTCAAAAGAATATTTTTACAATAGAGCGGAAGAGCCAAAAATAACCCACTCGTTGCCAGAGTTCCGTCTAGTGGCCACCATCTGGCAGGAAAGTCGGTAGATCCTCTGGAGTTGCTCCGAAATCTGGCCACACAAAACCAGCTGGGTCAGACCCCAGAAAGAGCAAGTGCCACAAAGGAGGCTTCACTTAAGAACTAAAACCAGCAATTAGCACAAGATATAAATAATATAATAAAAGACAGGAAATATAAATAACTGGTAAAACTGGAAATAAGAAAAACATGCCAGGATGATATATGACGAGATAACCATAGAACTATTCAGATAGCTAGGTTACAACCCGTAAACCAAACAAGGACCGGGGTTGTAACCTTTCGTCTGAACGGAGCTTGATTTCTCACCATTTATCGAGAAAATAAATACAAGCATGCTGGTCATGTAACAGTCTGGAACAAGATCAGGGCAAGACTAGACTTGTTAGGCTCCATCCAATCATTTCACGGCCAAGCAAGATCTACGGCTTGATACTTTAACTAACTAGGGTTATCACAGTCCTAGTTACTAACAAGATGCAGTGAGATTATTCCACAGCCACAAGCCCTGCAGACCATCCAGGCTACCCAGGTCGAAAGATTAGGGTTGAATTCAGGTGGGTACATCGTCCAGGAAACGCATGTACCCTTAAGTAGCTTGAAGGGTGCAACACATGACAGTGTGCTGGAAATGTGCCCTACTCGACGGCAGGCTACAGATCCCAAGCGCGCCCAGGTAACGGGATTGCCTGTAGCTGGGAGATCTCTTCATGACTAATGTATTAATCTAGTTGTTAACCTTAGTCCATTTTAGTAGGTACTCCTGACCGTGGTACTCAGGAGTCCCCGTCCTAGACATGATGCAAGACAGGACTGGTTTATTTGTACAAGAACACTCACCCACGATGTCCAGGATATTCATTCTTGTCAAGTCATGTCATGTCAGGTAGCCGTCGCAACAGCTTATCAAGATATAACATGTCAGGTTTATCATGTCAAGTATACTTGTCAGGAGTGCGCCACGACGGGCCACTATCAGGTCATGTCAGGTCATTATGTCAGGAGTGCACCACTACGGGTCACTATCGTGTCATGCTCAGGTATCATTTCCAAACATATCAAGTAAATTCAGAAATTATCAAGTTCAGGTCAAAAGGTGTAAGGATATAAAATGGACGTAAAATATCTAGTAAAATATCAATATACAGGGCTATAGAAGATCCAGGATAAGGAAAATAAAACAAACTGACAAGCTAATATAAGATCAAGTCTGCCAAAGGCCATACGCTCAGGTAAGCACATGCTCAGGTAAGCATACGCTCCCAAAAGGCAGCGTATGGGGGTTACAAAGCTCTCGGGTTGAACCAGGGTGATAAGATAGGCAAGCGTACGCTCAAGCCAGCATACCAAAGGGTCCATACACTTCCAATAGAAAGCGTACGCAAGGGTCAGCGTACACAAGGGCACGCTCGAGCTACAGGTCAGCGTACGCTCAAGCTAGCGTACGCTCAAGCTAGCGTACGCTCAAGCTAGCGTACGAAAAAGATACGCTGCCAATAGGCAGCGTATCAAGGCTAGCGTACGCACGCTAAAGAGCAGCGTACGAAAAGCAGCGTACGCTCGCTAAAGAGCAGCGTACGAAAGCAGCGTACGCTCGCTAAAGAGCAGCGTACACAAGTCAGCGGCGTAAGCTAAAAAGCTAGCACACTGCTCACTGTCTTCTCCAGAGGGCAAGAACAGCAAGAACTGCAAGAACTCCAAGGATGGAACCCAAAACTCCAAATGCTCATAACTTGGTCAAAATAAGTCCGAATCCAACTTTCCAAAGGTCAAAATTGGGTAGAATAAAATTCTCTAAAACATGGAACCATCCAAACTTGAAAACAAGGAAGTTTAATAGATCAAACCACCAAAAATTCGAAAATAGCAAAACTCTAGATCTACAAGAATCAAAGCCTCAAAACGGAAAATGACAAGTTCTAATGTGTCTTAGAATCATGGGAAGAAGCTAATGGAACCATAAAATGAGTTCTCTTGTGGAAGCAAGTTGCACTTGCCTAAGGGTTGGGGAGTTGTGGAGAGGAAGGAAGAAGAAGAAGAAATAAATGAGAGTTATGGAGAAGAGAGAAAGTTGGTGGGGAAATAAATATCATGGGTTAGTGGTAGGTAGGGGGTTCACCTTGGTCCATGATGGACCAAGCAACCAGCCGGCCAAACCAAGAAAAACTCAAACCGAGAGTTAAGCCAAGCCAAGAAAACTAAACAAGGAACAATACAAGAAAATACGTACACGTATTTCCAAAATACGTAATACGAACCACAGGTATTACAACTCTACCCACCTTAAAAGAATTCCGTCCTCGGAATTTAATTAAGAGGCTAGAGGGACAAGAACAAGCTACACTATTCACAGGCAATTATACTAGGCAATCAATCAATTATGCAAGCAAGGAATTGATGGCATGAGGCTTAAGAAAGACATTATACCTCACGAGTCAAACAAGTCGGGATATCGCGATCGGATATCATCCTCACGCTCCCACGTTGACTCCCCTAAAGAGTGATGACCCCAAGCAACTCGGACTAACTTGATAGTCTTGTTCTTGAGGATCTTCTCTCTCCGGTCCAATATAGACACGGGCCTCTCCTCATACGAAAGGTTGGTACCAACAACCAATTCCGAATGATCCAGGATGTGGCTCGGGTTCGGGATATACCGTCGTAATTAGGATACATGAAACACGTCATGCACCTCGCTTAGCGACGGTGGAAGAGCGAGACGATAGGATACATCTCCTACTCGTTCCAGAATGTCAAACGGTCCTATATACCTAGGACTAAGCTTGCCCCGTACGCCGAAATGAATGACGCCATGGTTAGGCGAAATCCTCAGGAATACATGATCGCCGACCGAGAACTCGAGAGAACGCCGATGGGAATCGGCCCAATGGCGCTGGCGGTCTTGGGCAACTCGAAGGTGATCTCTGACTCGCCTGACTACTTCAATGGTCTGAGCAATCATTTCTGGACCAAGCATCTGCCTCTCCCCAACATCATCCCAGGCTAACGGGGATCTGCACTTCCTGCCATACAGTGCCTCGAACGGTGCCATCTGGATACTGGCCTGGAAACTATTGTTGTATGAGAATTCCACCAGGTGTAAATGATCTTCCCATGAACCACCGAAGTCAAGTGTGCAAGACCGCAACATGTCTTCAAGAGTCTGGATCGTGCGCTCTGACTGGCCATCTGTCTGCGGGTGATATGCGGAACTGAACTGGAGGTGAGTTCCCAAACTCTCTTGCAAGCTATACCAAAAGTGCGACGTAAATCTTGAATCTCGATCCGAAGTGATACTGACAGGAACACCGTACAATCTGACAATCTGCCTGAGGTACATCTCTGCTAACTGAGCCGTCGACTGACCAACTCTGAATGGGAGAAAGTGAGCTACCTTCGTGAGCCGGTCAACTATAACCCAAATAGCGTCTCTACCAGCTGGGGATCTAGGTAATCCAGTCACGAAATCTATGGTCACATGCTCCCACTTCCATTCTGGAATCGGTAAGGGCTGAAGAAGTCCAGCCGGTCTCTGATGTTCGACTTTAACTTGTTGACAAACCAAACACCGAGAGACAAACCGAGCTATCTCCCGCTTCATGCCATTCCACCAGAAATGCTGCCGAATATCACGGTACATCTTCGTACTGCCAGGATGGATGGAATACTGAGAACTGTGAGCTTCTGACATGATCTCCTGCCGGATATCTCCGCTGGGTACACAAAGACGCTTACCATGTCGAAGTGTACCATCCTCATGAATACCTAACTCTGGTCTTCGTCCTGCTTCATACTCTGCTCTGAGTCGCTGAAGCTTGGAATCTGCCGACTGCGTCATCCGGATCCTCTCGACTATAGTGGACTGAACTTGCATACTGGCCATCAATGCCACACTGGAAGGGAGAACAACTTCAATACCCATCTTCTGAAGATCTGCTAACAGCTCTGGTTGCGCTGTTAGGAAATAAGCTCCGGCTCTCCTGTTCAATGCATCTACTACGACATTGGCCTTCCCAGGATGATACTGCAAGCTGACATCATAATCCACAAGAAGCTCCAGCCATCTCCTCTGACGCATGTTAAGATCCTTCTGGGTGAAAATATACTTCAGGCTCTTATGGTCGGTGAAAATCTCCACCCTATCTCCGTACAAGTAGTGCCTCCACAACTTAAGTGCAAACACCACTGCTGCCAGCTCCAAGTCATGGGTTGGGTAATTTCTCTCATGATCATGAAGTTGTCGTGACGCATAAGCTATTACCTTTCCATGCTGCATCAGAACACATCCTAAACCTCTGCCTGAAGCATCACAATACACTGAGAATCCTCCGGTTCCATCTGGAAGCATGAGAATAGGGGCTGTTATCAATCCTCGCTTCAACTGCTCAAAAGAACTCTGACACTCTGCTGTCCAAGCAAACTGCGCATCCTTGCGGGTCAACTGCGTCAATGGCGCTGAAATCCGAGCAAAGTCTGAAACAAACCGTCGGTAGTAGCCGGCCAATCCAAGAAAACTACGAACCTCTGCAACTGTGCTGGGCACTGGCCATGACTCAATAGCTACAATCTTCTGGGGATCCACTTCTACTCCTCCTCTGGTGATGATATGACCCAAGTACGAAATACGAACGAGCCAGAACTCGCATTTACTAAACTTGGCATATAACTGGTGCTCTCTGAGGATCTGAAGAACCACACGAAGATGCTGCTCATGCTCCGCCTCACTCTTGCTGTAGACCAGGATGTCATCCAAGAACACGATCACGAACTGATCCAAGTAAGGCATGAAAATACGATTCATAAGGTCCATGAATACTGTCGACGCATTGGTTGCTCCAAAAGGCATAACAAGGAACTCCCAATGCCTATATCTCGATCTAAAAGCTGTCTTCGGGATGTCCTGCTCTCTGACTCTGATCTGATGATAACCTGAGCGCAAATCAATCTTCGAGAATACTGAAGCCCCCTTGAGTTGATCAAACAAGTCATCTATCCTCGGAAGAGGGTATCTGTTCTTGATTGTCACTGAGTTCAAGGTACGATAATCAACACATAACCTGGACGTACCATCCTTCTTTTTCATAAGAAGCATCGGGGCTCCCCAAGGCGATCCACTAGCACGAATGAATCCCTTGGTTCTGAGTCCTTCAATCATCTTATACAATATCTCCAACTCTGACGGCACCATCCTGTAGACTCTCTCTGACACTGGGGCTGTCCCGGGAATTAAGTCTATAGTGAACTCGATCTCCCGCTCCGGAGGCATACCTGGAAGTTCTTCTGGGAAAACATCTGGATACTCCTCGACTATCCTGGGCAACTGAACTGCTGCTACTGCCATCCGCAATATCGGATGAGAAGGCTCAACCTCGCCTCGAGAGAAAGAAAACTCCGGCTCTCCTGGAATGCTAAAAACAACCCTACCAATATGGCAGTCTATCCTAGCATACTGGTTCCTCAACCAATCCATCCCTAGGACCACATCATAATCGGCCATCGGGAATTCTATCAATCTAGCGGGGAATTCCCTACCGCTAACTACGATCCGACACGAGGAAAACACTCTATCGACTCCCACAAGTCCGTTACCAGTAAGTATATTAAGCCTTACTGATAATGACTCGGGCTCCAATCCTACCCGTGTCGTGAATCGTGCAGACATAAATGAATGCGATGCACCAGAATCAAATAAAGCTGAAGCTGAAAAGGAGTTGACGAGAATAGTACCTGCCACTACCTCTCCTGGTGCCAATCCTTCCTCTACGGTCATCATCATGGCCTGACCATGCCCTCGGGGTGCTGGTCCCCTCGGCTGAAATCCTCGCTGCTTATTCTGACTCAAGGCCTGGGCTTGTGCATACTGCTGGGGGCTCTGTTGCTGAAATACATGGGACTGAGGCGGCAAGGGCCTCGGCAATGGATACTGCTGCTGCTGCTGCTGGACCGGTGCGGGTCCTCTCACCGAAGAGCTAGAAAGGTTGGACGATGATGAACCACCCCTATTCGGGCAGGATCAAACCCTATGGTCTGGTGCTCCAACTGCTCAACTGCTAACAAGATCTCCAGGTGAAGCCCCTGCTGGAACCGCTGGGCTCTATCATACTCGGTTGCCACCAAGGTGGGAGCAAACCGACTGAGTCTGGAAAACTCGGCCGCATATCCATCGACCGTCCTGCCTCCTTGCTTCAGATTGGTGAACCTGGTCTGCAGATCATACCGAGCTACAGCATCAAAATACTTGGTCTGGAATCTCTCCCGGAATACTGCCCAAGCAATGGGGGCTGCTAATCCAACGGCCTGCGCTGCCCACCAGCTGCGGGCAAGATCTAACAACTGCAGGCGCACAACTGCCACCTTCTCGTTCTCTGGAGTCATGGCTGCTTCTAGAATCACTTCTGTATCTTGGAGCCAAGCATCTGCCGCGATAGCATCTTCACTACCGTCATAGAAGGGAGGGTTCAAGCGCTTGAAGCTGTTGGCCGCGCTGTTCCCTGGATGACCACCCCGGGTCAAGGCATCCGCCACTGCCTGTTGCAAGGCATCTCCACGACGATCTTGAGAAGCTATCAAGGTCCTGACGAGTCCTACCAAAGTGCCGTCATCATGTTCTACAGGTTGAACTGGCTGGACTGGTGGATCTTCGCCAGAAGGCACGACTCTGGAGGCTACTCCGGAATGCTGGGCTTGATCTCCAGGTTGCTGCTGGTCCGCGGGAAGTGCTCCGCCTTGCTGGTCGGCAGGTCCACGAACAATGCCGCTGAAGAAGACGACATAGGGAACAATAAGGAAGGACCAGGACAGATCAACGATACAAGCATATGATCAGGACAAGAATCCAGGGATTCAGAAGATACGAGCAGAGATCAAGGACGAATACTGATTGAGACATTTATCCGGTAAACCCTCACATATCTTGATTTACAAGACCTGCATGGGCCACCACTTAAACCATGTCACGCCCCAGAACCAGAATACTGGAGAGCGGGGGCAGACATAGCCAGCTACGTATATTGAAGTGCAACCCACCTCGCTATACGGTCACGGCTGTCTAGGATACATGAGGGTTTATCTACAAGCCAGCAGTCTCTTAAGGTCAAGAACAAGCCTATTGTCTCAATCACAAGCAAGTAAATAGATGTTACAAGATGTATGATCATTAAATATACAATAGTAAGACGTCCCAAACATTATATATTCAATTGATCATGAAGCTAGTCATTACAAAATGTCGGGACTAGCAAGAGTTTAGTCATACATGATCAACCCTAGGATCTGTTAATCATGTTACAGCCCGTAGGCAGACAGTAAGTAAAGTGCAACCGAGCTAAACAGGTGCTCGTCGGCTAAACGCCTCAAAAGAATATTTTTACAATAGAGCGGGAGAGCCAAAAATAACCCACTCGTTGCCAGGGTTCCGTCTAGTGGCCACCATCTGGCTGGAAAGTCGATAGATCCTCTGGAGTTGCTCCGAAATCTGGCCACACAAAACCAGCTGGGTCAGACCCCAGAAAGAGCAAGTGCCACAAAGGAGGCTTCATTTAAGAACTAAAACCAGCAATCAGCACAAGATATAAATAATATAATAAAAGACAGGAAATATAAATAACTGGTAAAACTGGAAATAAGAAAAACATGCCAGGATGATATATGACGAGATAACCATGGAACTATTCAGATAGCTAGATTACAACCCGTAAACCAAACAAGGACCGGGGTTGTAACCCTTCGTCTGAACGGAGGTTGATTTCTCACCATTTATCGAGAAAATAAATACAAGCATGCTGGTCATGTAACAGTCTGGAACAAGATCAGGGCAAGACTAGACTTGTTAGGCTCCATCCAATCATTTCACGGCCAAGCAAGATCTACGGCTTGATACTTTAACTAACTAGGGTTATCACAGTCCTAGTTACTAACAAGATGCAGTGAGATTATTCCACAGCCACAAGCCCTGCAGACCATCCAGGCTACCCAGGTCGAAAGATTAGGGTTAAATTCAAGTGGGTACATCATCCAGGAAACGCATGTACCCTTAAGTAGCTTGAAGGGTGCAACACATGACAGTGTGCTGGAAATGTGCCCTACTCGACGGTAGGCTACAGATCCCAAGCGCGCCCAGGTAACGGGATTGCCTGTAGCTGGGAGATCTCTTCATGACTAATGTATTAATCTAGTTGTTAACCTTAGTCCATTTTAGTAGGTACTCCTGACCGTGGTACTCAGGAGTCCCCGTCCTAGACATGATGCAAGACAGGACTGGTTTATTTGTACAAGCACAATCACCCACGGTTCCAGGATGTTCATTCTTGTCAAGTCATGTCATGTTAGGTAGCCGTCGCAACAGCTTATCAAGATATAACATGTCAGGTTTATCATGTCAAGTGTACTTGTCAGGAGTGCGCCACGACGGGCCACTATCAGGTCATGTCAGGTCATTATGTCAGGAGTGCACCACTACGGGTCACTATCGTGTCATGCTCAGGTATCATTTCCAAACATATCAAGTAAATTCAGAAATTATCAAGTTCAGGTCAAAAGGCGTAAGGATATAAAATGGACGTAAAATATCTAGTAAAATATCAATATACAGGACTATAGAAGATCCAGGATAAGGAAAATAAAACAAACTGACAAGCTAATATAAGATCAAGTCTGCCAAAGGCCATACGCTCAGGTAAGCACATGCTCAGGTAAGCATACGCTCCCAAAAGGCAGCGTATGGGGGTTACAAAGCTCTCGGGTTGAACCAGGGTGATAAGATAGGCAAGCGTACGCTCAAGCCAGCATACCAAAGGGTCCATACACTTCCAATAGAAAGCGTACGCAAGGGTCAGCGTACACAAGGGCACGCTCGAGCTATAGGTCAGCGTACGCTCAAGCTAGCGTACGCTCAAGCTAGCGTACGCTCAAGCTAGCGTACGAAAAAGACACGCTGCCAATAGGCAGCGTATCAAGGCTAGCGTACGCACGCTAAAGAGCAGCGTACAAAAAGCAGCGTACGCTCGCTAAAGAGCAGCGTACGAAAAGCAGCGTACGCTCGCTAAAGAGCAGCGTACGAAAGCAGCGTACGCTCGCTAAAGAGCAGCGTACACAAGTCAGCGGCGTAAGCTAAAAAGCTAGCACACTGCTCACTGTCTTCTCCAGAGGGCAAGAACAGCAAGAACTGCAAGAACTCCAAGGATGGAACCCAAAACTCCAAATGCTCATAACTTGGTCAAAACAAGTCCGAATCCAACTTTCCAAAGGTCAAAATTGGGTAGAATGAAATTCTCTAAAACATGAAACCATCCAAATTTGAAAACAAGGAAGTTTAATAGATCAAACCACCAAAAATCTGAAAATAGCAAAACTCTAGATCTACAAGAATCAAAGCCTCAAAACGGAAAATGACAAGTTCTAATGTGTCTTAGAATCATGGGAAGAAGCTAATGGAACCATAAAATGAGTTCTCTTGTGAAAGCAAGTTGCACTTGCCTAAGGGTTGGGGAGTTGTGGAGAGGAAGGAAGAAGAAGAAGAAATAAATGAGAGTTATGGAGGAGAGAGAAGGTTGGTGGGGAAATAAATATCATGGGTTGGTGGTAGGTAGGGGGTTCACCTTGGTCCATGATGGACCAAGCAACCAGCCGGCCAAACCAAGAAAAACTCAAATCGAGAGTTAAGCCAAGCCAAGAAAACTAAACAAGGAACAATACAAGAAAATACGTACACGTATTTCCAAAATACGTAATACGAACCACAGGCATTACATGTTACATGTACTTACTTGCTTGAGATTGAGATACTAGGCTTGTTCTTGACCATAAGAGACTGATGGCTTGTATTTAAACCCTCATGCATCTAGATAGCTGTGACCGTATATCGAGGTGGATTACACTTCTATATACGTAGCTGGCTGTGTCTGTCTCCCGCTCTCCAGTATTCTGGTTCTGGGACGTGACAACTTCCAAAAACCATAGTCAATGGATGAGGGCCCAACCCATGTTGCTTTGCCAATAGATACATAATGAACGATAGAACTGAAAGATATGATCGATTGATATATAGTTGTTGTATCTACTTTATTACATTGTCGTTGATGGAGTGAACAAAAAGTTTTACTTTATTACGACTATAATACTTAATAAGACCAAACGATTTTGCTAAATAGATTTATTTTGCAGCGGAAAAATCTTTCTATCACCACATTTTTATCGTGAAAATAAAAAATAAAAAATGGGAGAATTTGTATTGTATAGTCTATCCTTTTATGTTGTTAAAATCCTTGCAACCAATTTTGATTTTAACTGTGATATACTAAGGAAATCCTAACTATTTATTTTTTTGCACAACAGATGAATATTGGGGTATCTTTGTTAGATTATTAGTATCATCACTCAAAATTCAACACGTGTCAAGAATAATATTGTGAATGACTTATACTACTATACAATCTCCATTGATTCCTTCCATAATGATGGTTATCATCCATAAGGTTAGACATTCGCTCGCATAAGGCTAGTCGATTGACTTTGTCTCAGTCGTCAACGATATCTTTGTAAGACATACATCTTTTTACTCATATTATTATCATTAATATTACCTTTTGTTGTCTTTTTTTGAGAAGAGGAAGGGCATGTGTCCCAATTAATATCGTAAGATTTTTCTCGATTTGCAAGTTGTTATCTCTAAAAGTTACTAATCATTTACTAAAACTCCATTACTTGAAAAATATATATGTTTCTCATTAAAAATTAAAAGATAATTTTACAAAAAAGTTAATAATGTTTGACCAAAGGAAAATGCTAACTTTACTACAATTTTCTTTACAACTTTCTTACGACCCACACCCACCTCTTACTAACATGGTTCCACCTGGTCCCACCCAGTCCCCCCTCTCCCCAATCAAATGATGCCAAGTAGGCGGTTCTAAAGCTTACAAGTTACAACTAAGAGCATCATTAGTAAGGCCCATCACACAATCTAGATTCAAGATTCAAAATGTAGGAACTCATTTTATAGAATAGTAAGTCTAATTTATTGTAGGAAATAATAATGTCTTGTTTTATTGGTGGGGGCTGATTACAATATATATAGTGTCTACATGATTGGGCTTATGGGCTATATTTACAATAGTTACAAATATAATCTAACACCTCCCTCAAGTTGGAGCATGCAAGTCACAAATGCCCAACTTGGAAAGGAAAGAATCAAACACATGCTTTCCAAGGGGCTTGGTGAAGATGTCAGCCAGTTGAGTAGAAGTAGGAACATGCGAGGCCATTATGGTGCCATCTCTAATAGCATTGCGAACAAAATGCAAATCCACCTCAATATGCTTACTGCGCTCATGAAATACCAGGTTCTGAGCCAGGTGCAGGGCTGACTGACTGTCACAATACACCGATATAGCAGACTCTAGGCGAACGCCCAAACACACCAATAACTCTTTCAACCATTTTAACTCATAAACAAGTGCAGCGAGAGATCGGTATTCAGCTTCAGCGGAAGATCGGGAAACAGTTGGTTGCTTCTTGGTCTTCCAAGAAATAGGAGACCCCCCCAGAAACACCAACCAGCCTGTAACAGAGCGGCGAGTCAAGGGACAACTAGCCCAGTCGAAATCACACCAACCAGAAAGACGGAGATCACAATCAGCTTTCAAAAGAATACCCTGTCCCGGTGCATGTTTGAGATATCTGACAACTCTCAAAGCAGCATACCAATGATCTTGTCGAGGCTCCTGTAAGAATTGAGACAAGATATGCACAACATAGGCTAAGTCATGGCGAGTAAATGATAGATAAATTAACCTCCCAACCAGCCTCCGATAAGTCTCTGCATCCGCCATCTTTGGACTAGTCGATTCTGCCAGCTTGTGATTGGGCTCTATGGGAAATCTAGCAGGTCGAGATCCCATCAAGCCGCATTCTGAAATGATGTCCAAAGCATACTTCCTTTGACACAAGAAAATTTCTTCTGCACTCCGAGCCACCTCTATGCCAAGAAAGTACTTCAACACACCAAGGTCCTTCATGTGAAAGTAAGAACTAAGGTACTTTTTGAAAGCATCTAAAGCACCTGAGTCATTACCAGACACAATCATATCATCCACATAGATCAGAACATGCAACTCTACCTTCCCTTTAAAAAGAGAGAAAAGGGAATAATCGGAATGAGATTGAGTAAATCCATAGGATATCAGGGAAGCAGTAAGCTTAGCAAACCAACAATGTGGTGCCTATTTCAATCCATATAGAGACTTACGCAGGCGACACACTTTGTTGGATTCACTATGCGAAAAACCTGGCGGCAACTTCATATACACTTCTTCTGTCAGATCTCCATGAAGAAAAGTATTGTGCACATCCATCTGGTACAAAGTCCATCCTCTCACAGCTGCAACAGCCAAGAACGTCCTAACTGTAGGCATCTTAGCTACCGGGGCAAATGTCTCTGAATAATCGATCCCCTCAACCTGATGATTACCGAACACAACCAGCCGTGCCTTTAAGCGCTCAACACTGCCGTCGGAGTTGTACTTTATTTTGTACACCCATCTACTTCCCAAAGCTTTCTTCCTATGAGGTAAATTGACAAGACTACATGTCCCATTATCTTTCAAAGCCTGTATTTTAGTTTGCATAGCCGTGCGCCAGCATGAATCTCGCGAGGCCTGGCGATATAAAGTAGGCTCAACACCTGCAGTGATAGCTGCAAGAAAATCTCTGTATCCAGCAGAAAATATGTCATAACTTAGAAATTGTGTTAAAGGATACGAAATACCTGAGGAAGTGACGGGAACAGATGAACTGTGGTGAAGGAGGGGACTTGTACTTCGAACAGCATTCGTCACAAAATCCTATAATCGTACTGGCTGTGATTTCTTTCTTATTCCTCTTCCCAATACTACCTCGTCGGGCATCTCTGGCAACACCATATCCCCTGTATCATCGGTAGTACCCGCATCACCCCCAGCAGACTCTCCTGTCAATATTTTTGTAGCTACCTGTGCATCCTCGCTACTCGGTGTTGAGCCGCCAGTAACCACTTCGGCCTCAGCAACCGCAGCCGGCACCATCCCAAAAACCTCGATATTGTCTCCCGGCACCCCAACAGATGTATGACGTATCGCAGAAGACATCTCGCTAGCAGAGCCACACCTAGGAAATTCTTTTTCATAAAAAGTAACATCACGGGACACAAAAAATTTACCAGTCTCCAAATCATACAGTTTCCATCCCTTTTTATCAAGGGGATACCCAACAAAGATATATTTTTTACTCCTGCTAGCAAATTTATCATTTTGGAATTTCAAATCATACGCATAGCATAGACAACCAAAAATACGTAGATGATCATACGAAGGAGCCGAACCATATAAAACTTCATAAGGAGACTTAAACTGCAAGATACTAGAAGGTGTTCTATTTATCAAATAACACGCACCCAGAACACATTTCCCCCAAAAATCCACAGAAAAAGAATCCTGAAATGTCAATGCCCGGGCTACATTTAAAATATGTCGATGTTTTCTTTCCATCCTTCCATTCTGTTGAGGTGTCCCAACACAGGATGTTTGGAACAATATACCTTGAGATGAAAAATAATCTCGTAAACAATTAAATTCAGTGCCATTGTCACTCTGCACACGACATATATCAGCCCCAAACTGACGCTTCACCATAGCAATAAATTTAAGAAACATAGAATAAACAACACACTTATCCTTCAATAAAATAACCCAAACAGCTTTAGAAAAATCATCCACCAAAGTCAAAAAATATCGTGCCCCATTAGATGACGAAACACGATATGGTCCCCACAGATCACTGTGTATAAGTTCAAAGCATCTCAAAGCACGACTACTACTATCAGGAAAAGCATCACGAGTCTGTTTAGCTTGATGACAAACATCACAAGCCTTATGAGAAAACACACTACTACTACTAGAGAGAAAAGGTAAAGTCTGTATTACTTTATCTGAAGGATGCCCCAGTCTACTATGTCCAACCTCGGAATCACTCTCTTTGTATGCCAGGATCACCGAAGCCAAAGAAGTTGGAACTGTCACGCCCCGAGTCGACAAACCGTTCGTCCCCGGTGTTACTTTGCCGATTCGATCGTCCTCGCTAAGGCGTGATGCCGCACGAGCCTGGAGTTGCGCTCGTGCAAGGCAAGATGACAAGTTCTCAATTGGTTATCGTTAAATTTTGATATTAATACGCCAAGTCGAAACTTCACAATTCACATCAGAATATAAGACGCAGTATAGGAAGATAGAAATGCTTTTCATTCATAGCTTGCAACGAAGTGCAAGTCATAATTTACATTGGATGCCGTTGCGGCTACATTGATTGAAAACAGAAAGAAGATACGTTCGACAAGTTGCCTGAACTAACGCTTGCCGTTCCATACATTCGCCCCTTTATACAAAGCCGTCGACTTGAATTGGCTTCAAAATACTTCTGCATAGGAAGAGCTTCAAAACGCCTCTCCGTACTTCAGTTCCAGTTTAGTTGCGATCGCCCGTCGCACCTGGGGGAAATTGGGGAAGGGGATTAGCACACTTGCTAAGTGGACGAGACGAACCAACTCGTCTAAACCGACTCTGATTGATAGGATAGGCATGCTTTAGAGTTGTCTTTCTATTAGAACTATATGAATTCAGTTCATATTCGATAGCCATCTTTGCGTAATAAAGCATACAGTGAACCATAGCAATTTATCGTATTTCTTACCACGGCCGTGCTCGTCCCTGCATGAAAAACGGAGATAATATTTACCCTGCATAAGACAATAGGTGAGCATGCTGCTATCTTATATGCGGTCATTGATGTTACACATCACTTGGGACTATTCTCAACGGCATTTCGGCCCGCTCAGTCTAGGTTGCAAGCCTGACTGACGGTCCCGCAATGCATCAGTGCCGAAGCACGATTATTCATTCCCCCTAGGTCGAGTCGATTCCGATGCCCCGGATATCGATTCGAGGAAAATATCAACTTGTGCACAAGCCGTCCATGACCATGCCAATGCGTGAACAGTTTATATATGCAACCAGTTTTGTATAGCGCGGGCAGTATTGAACGACATTATCATTTCCCCCAACTCATGCAACGTTTCATTTTCCCCAAGCCGTACTCCGATTTAGCGTCCCGTAGGCACCAAATTGTCCGAGGCATCATAACCCACGATCGACGTTTCATAATATTTTGCAGCACTTGAAATAGTCTATCTTTTTACTAGAACCTTAAACTTTCTGGTTTATGTGATAGACTTGTATTTTCGGAGTGAATTACTCTAAATTTATACATTTTCCCGAGTTCTTGGACTTAGTGGATTGGCATGCAATTAACTTGGCATCGTTCGATTTGAATGAATTCGAAGCAAGGAATAAGTTTGCGGGACAGAGTAGAAAAGAAGGGACCGAATCACCCACCGATCACTTTGCTTTGTGCAGGTCGTCGAAGTGCTGCGCAACGTCAATCCTTAGTTACGCGAGCTCCTGCAATGCATCAACACTTTGTTAGATTTCCTTCTTTTTCCCTTGCATCGAAATTTGTAATTGCATCCTTGAAAACGACGCGAAAGCACTTCAATCAAGCCAAGCGGCAAAGCTCCAAGAAAACCATACAGCGGTCCGGTCCCGTCGAAGGGACTCTTATAGAGAGCTCACGCGCCGAGACGCAGCCCGCTGCATCTAGGACTTGTTCCAACAGAAGTCGTTCCATTAGTTGGATCGATTCTCGTATCTTCCGTCCAAATCGAATTGAATCGATGCCGCAAGGCGTTAACGTTTACCAAGCTTAGCGATCGAGTCAGATGGCCATCTAAGTTCCCGACCGATCTGACTCGGCGCTAGCATATTATGAAGTTCCGTCGCCTATCGAAAGCGGGGCGCTACATAATATACCACTAAGAAAAAGTTTCGTCCCGAAACTTAAGAACAAGGGTCTGACCTTAATTTAGACGAACAACGCGGGGTACTTCTCTTTCATCTCTGCCTCCATCTCCCACGTCGACTCCTCGACTGTATGGTTCCGCCAAAGCACGCGGACCAAGGACATCGACCGATTTCGCAGCACCTTTTCCTTGCGGTCCAAAATTTGAATAGGCTCCTCCGAGTAAGACAAGTCAGTACGTAGCTCCAACTGATCGAAGCTAACCACATGACTTGGATCGTGCACGTATTTTCGAAGTTGTGAAACGTGGAAAACATCGTGCACATCGGCTAAGGCAGGAGGTAGCGCGATCCGATAAGCAACCGTCGCAACTCGCTCGATGATCTCGAAGGGGCCTACAAATCTCGGGCTCAATTTGCGTTTAACGCCGAACCGCATCACTCCGCGCATGGGCGTTACTTTCAGAAACACATGGTCCCCGGCCAAAAACTCTAGCGGTCGTCGACGAAGATCTGCGTAGCTCTTTTGTCGACTTTGCGCGATGCGGAGTCTATCTCGAATCAAGCGGACCTTTTCGACGGCCTGCTCCACTAGTTCCGGTCCCAGCACTTGTCGCTCTCCGACTTCATCCCAGCATATCGGCGAACGGCACTTCCTCCCGTAGAGCGCTTCATAGGGAGCCATCTGAATACTCGACTGATAACTGTTGTTATACGCAAACTCCGCAAGCGGCAAATGCGTATCCCAACTAGTCTTTAGGTCGATCGCACACAGACGCAGCATGTCTTCTAGGATTTGATTCACCCTCTCCGTCTGTCCGTCTGTTTGGGGATGGTACGCCGAACTAAAGTTCAGTTTGGTTCCCATCGCCGCTTGGAGGCTCGTCCAGAAACGCGATAGGAATCGCCCGTCTCTGTCCGAAATTATTGAGGCCGGCACCCCGTGCAGTCGAACAATCTCATCGACGTAGATTTGCGCTAACCGATCGACGCTCCATCCTACTTTAATTGCGATGAAGTGAGCCGACTTGGTCAATCTATCAACAATGACCCAAATCGCGTCATTCCCCCGCGGCGTCTTCGGAAATCCCACAATGAAATCCATCGAGATATTGTCCCACTTCCACTCGGGAATGGGGATGTTCTGCAGCTCTCCGCCGGGCCTCTGGTGTTCTGCCTTCACCTGCTGACACGCCATGCATTGCGATACGAACGTAGCCACGTCTTTCTTCATGCCGTGCCACCAAAAGTTTGTGCGCAAGTCCTTGTACATCTTGGTGCTCCCAGGATGTAACGAGTACTTCGCATAATGCGCCTCCGTCAGAATTTCTTTTCTGAGTTCGGCAGTTTCAGGAATGCAGAGCCTTCCCCTTAGTCGCATCGTCCCGTCTCCGTCTTCCGCAAAGTCAGTCGCCCTTCCCGTTGAAATTAGCTCGCGCATCTTCTTCAGGAATGAGTCGTCCTCCTGTGCGGTCTTTATCTTGCTAAGCAGGCTCGATCCTAACTTCAGTTGAGCTAGGTGCAGGTGTCGATACTCAATTCCGAGTTCGATACCCATCGCTTCAAGGTCTCGCCGTATTTCCTTGTTTATGGCCAGTGTTCCCATAAACATTCTGCTGAGTGCGTCGGCCACCACGTTTCCCTTGCCCGGCGTGTACTCGATCGTTAGCTCGTAATCTTTAATGAGTTCGAGCCATCGTCGCTGTCGTAGGTTGAGTTCCCGTTGCGTGAACAAGTACTTCAGGCTTTTATGATCTGTGTAGATTCTGCATGCTACACCGTAGAGATAGTGCCACCATAACTTCAATGCAAAGACGATCGCCGCCAATTCTAAGTCGTGCGTCGGGTAATTTTTCTCGTGCTGCTTCAACTGCCGTGAAGCGTAGGAGATGACTTTGTCTCTCTGCATGAGTACGCACCCGAGGCCAGTTCCTGACGCGTCGCTGAATATCTGAAAGCCTTCGGGACCGTCTGGAAGTGCAAGGATTGGAGCTGAGACGAGCCGTTGCTTCAACTCTTGAAAGCTGGATTCACAGTCGTCGCTCCATTCGAATACTACTCCCTTCTGGGTGAGGCGAGTCAGAGGCGACGCTAGTTTTGAGAAGCTTCGCACGAATCTACGATAGTAGCCCGCTAAGCCCAGGAAGCTTCGAATGTCGCTAGCCGAGGCAGGTCGTTTCCAATCCACCACCGCATCAATCTTCTTTGGGTCCACCGCGACACCTTCGGCAGAGATTACGTGCCCAAGGAATGTCACGCTACTCATCCAGAACTCGCACTTACTCTGCTTGGCGTACAATTTGTTTTCACGCAGAATCTGCAGTACCGTCTTCAAATGTTCCGCGTGCTCTTCCCGATTCTTTGAGTAGACAAGGATATCGTCGATGAATACGACTACAAATTTATCTATTTGAGGTCGGAAGACTCGGTTCATCAGATCCATGAAAGCGGCAGGGGCATTCGTCAAACCGAACGGCATGACGAGGAATTCGTAATGACCATATCGAGTGCGGAAGGCAGACTTCGATATGTCGTCGGACTTGATCTTCAACTGATGATAGCCTGAACGAAGATCGATTTTTGAAAATATCGCCGCGCCTTGCAGTTGGTCAAACAAGTCGTCGATTCGCGGCAAAGGATACTTGTTCCGCACGGTCGCCTTGTTGAGTTCCCGATAGTCAATGCATAGCCGCAACGACCCATCTTTCTTCTTCACGAACAGTACGGGAGCTCCCCACGGAGAGACGCTAGGACGAATAAATCCGCGATCTAGCAACTCTTGTAATTGCACCTTCAGCTCCTTCAGTTCTGCTGGAGCCATTCGGTAAGGCGCCTTTGATATCGGCCGTGTATCCGGAAAGGTGTCGATGCTGAATTCAATTTCTCGATCCGGCGGCATCCCGGGCATCTCGTCAGGAAAGACGTCAGGAAAATCTGCCACAACATCAGTCTGCATTGTGTTTGTATTATCCGTCCGCGTGTCTCGAACTGATGCCAAGTATCCCGCACAGCCGGAACGCAGCATACGCCTTGCCGAGATTGCCGACACCATCATCGCCGTCTTCGAGGCCGTACCGCACGAATATGAGAACTCTGTCTCGCCAG
Organism: Iris pallida; assembly: GCA_029216955.1. NCBI lineage: Eukaryota > Viridiplantae > Streptophyta > Magnoliopsida > Asparagales > Iridaceae > Iris > Iris pallida. The sequence goes on along the minus strand of JANAVB010003599.1, from coordinate 2,622,506 downwards.
GAAGGCGAAACACCACTCTCTTCTCCGCGCACTCGATTGTTGCACGACAAGCGCCCAACCAGTCCATGCCCAGGATGATGTCGTAATCTTTGATGTCTAATACGACGGCATCCAGGGATAGATATCTTCCTCCGATGCAAATGTGGCCATCCCTACAAATAAAATTTGCAGGCAAATCGACTCCCGACGGAGTGCTAACGCTAATATTTATATCTAGTGATTGCATGGTTATTTTATTTTCTTTCGCAAAATCAGCAGATATAAAGCTATGCGTCGCACCCGAATCGAATAAGACTCGAGCAGGTATACTTTTGTAGAGTAATATACCTGTTACAACAGTATCGGACACGAACGCCTCGTCCCGAGTTAAGGCATAAACTCGGCCTTGAGCTCCGTGTCGTTGGTTCTGCTGGTTGACGGGCACCGCATTTGCGCCTTGCAGTATCGACGCTTTATGCGGATTCGGGACGTTCCTCGGTGGGTTATGTTGATTCGGACCTTTGTGCGGGCAATATGTAACTATGTGGCCTACCTCGCCACACTTGTAGCAAGATCTCGTGACGCAGTCGACGGTTCGGTGCCCACGCCTACCGCACCTGGTGCAGTGTTGACTGCCATGGCCTCGATCATCGAATCTGTTCGGACGCTTTGTTATTCCCGATCCCCCGGCACCGGCGTCGTTAGGACGCTTGTTGAAGTTGTTACGGATGCCTCTACTCGACATACGGCCAAAGACGCGCTCACTATTAAGAGCGGCATTATAGGATTCGCGGTATGTCCGGCACCTCTGATTCATGACGTCCCTTCGCAGTTCGTCATTCAGGCCTTGTTGGAAGCGTTCACACCATGCGTCCTTGTTGGGCAGGAAGGCGCCGGCAAACTTCGCCAGCTTTGAGAAGCTCGAATCATAATCGTCGACAGACATATTTCCCTGTCGCAGCATCATGAACTCGTCTTCTTTTTGTTGACGGACGGCGCGAGGAACGTACTGTTCGAGGAAGGCTCCCTTGAACATTTTCCAGGAAATCGTGGCGTCTGTATCTGCTTCATAGATTTCCTGCTTTTTAGCAGCCCACCAGTCATACGCCCTCAGTTGTAACTGTAACGCCGCACAAGTTACCCGCTGGGACCCTTCGATGCTAAGCAGATTAAACAGGTCCTCCATCTCTGCGAGCCATCCCACGATCACATCAGGCTCCGCTCGGCCGTTGAACTTCGGTGGATTCATCTTGCGGAACTCCTTTGCCTTGAACAAGGAAGAAGAATCTATCATTTGCGGTTGAGTCTCTTCTTCCTCGTTTTCTTCTTGGTTGCCTTGGTTTCCCTCGGTCTCTTCGTCCGTCGTCTTCGTGTTGCCCGCCATTCTGCTGACTATTTGAGTCAGGGCATTCATCTGTTTTTGTTGCGCTTCGAATTGGGCTTTGAATTGTGTCTGAAGCTGCTGCTGCTGCAGCTCCATCAACTGTAGCATCTTTTGCATAGTCGTCTCGCTAGGCTCGGTGCTTTTTGTGCTCGACGTACTATCTACAGTTTGGGTTGGGGCGGGATTGTTCCTTTTCTTAGTCATTCCTACAAAACAGAGTAAACCCGTTAGTATTTTTCAAAAATATCTACGGGCTTACCTGTATGGAACTTTTATTTCACGCAACATGCCGACAAGCATTCAATCGAGCCATCGCAACGGACATTCCAATAATGAAACATCTTTCGAAAATCCGAGGAAACATAACTGTGCTCTGATACCAATTTGTCACGCCCCGAGTCGACAAACCGTTCGTCCCCGGTGTTACTTTGCCGATTCGATCGTCCTCGCTAAGGCGTGATGCCGCACGAGCCTGGAGTTGCGCTCGTGCAAGGCAAGATGACAAGTTCTCAATTGGTTATCGTTAAATTTTGATATTAATACGCCAAGTCGAAACTTCACAATTCACATCAGAATATAAGACGCAGTATAGGAAGATAGAAATGCTTTTCATTCATAGCTTGCAACGAAGTGCAAGTCATAATTTACATTGGATGCCGTTGCGGCTACATTGATTGAAAACAGAAAGAAGATACATTCGACAAGTTGCCTGAACTAACGCTTGCCGTTCCATACATTCGCCCCTTTATACAAAGCCGTCGACTTGAATTGGCTTCAAAATACTTCTGCATAGGAAGAGCTTCAAAACGCCTCTCCGTACTTCAGTTCCAGTTTAGTTGCGATCGCCCGTCGCACCTGGGGGAAATTGGGGAAGGGGATTAGCACACTTGCTAAGTGGACGAGACGAACCAACTCGTCTAAACCGACTCTGATTGATAGGATAGGCATGCTTTAGAGTTGTCTTTCTATTAGAACTATATGAATTCAGTTCATATTCGATAGCCATCTTTGCGTAATAAAGCATACAGTGAACCATAGCAATTTATCGTATTTCTTACCACGGCCGTGCTCGTCCCTGCATGAAAAACGGAGATAATATTTACCCTGCATAAGACAATAGGTGAGCATGCTGCTATCTTATATGCGGTCATTGATGTTACACATCACTTGGGACTATTCTCAACGGCATTTCGGCCCGCTCAGTCTAGGTTGCAAGCCTGACTGACGGTCCCGCAATGCATCAGTGCCGAAGCACGATTATTCATTCCCCCTAGGTCGAGTCGATTCCGATGCCCCGGATATCGATTCGAGGAAAATATCAACTTGTGCACAAGCCGTCCATGACCATGCCAATGCGTGAACAGTTTATATATGCAACCAGTTTTGTATAGCGCGGACAGTATTGAACGACATTATCATTTCCCCCAACTCATGCAACGTTTCATTTTCCCCAAGCCGTACTCCGATTTAGCGTCCCGTAGGCACCAAATTGTCCGAGGCATCATAACCCACGATCGACGTTTCATAATATTTTGCAGCACTTGAAATAGTCTATCTTTTTACTAGAACCTTAAACTTTCTGGTTTATGTGATAGACTTGTATTTTCGGAGTGAATTACTCTAAATTTATACATTTTCCCGAGTTCTTGGACTTAGTGGATTGGCATGCAATTAACTTGGCATCGTTCGATTTGAATGAATTCGAAGCAAGGAATAAGTTTGCGGGACAGAGTAGAAAAGAAGGGACCGAATCACCCACCGATCACTTTGCTTTGTGCAGGTCGTCGAAGCGCTGCGCAACGTCAATCCTTAGTTACGCGAGCTCCTGCAATGCATCAACACTTTGTTAGATTTCCTTCTTTTTCCCTTGCATCGAAATTTGTAATTGCATCCTTGAAAACGACGCGAAAGCACTTCAATCAAGCCAAGCGGCAAAGCTCCAAGAAAACCATACAGCGGTCCGGTCCCGTCGAAGGGACTCTTATAGAGAGCTCGCGCGCCGAGACGCAGCCCGCTGCATCTAGGACTTGTTCCAACAGAAGTCGTTCCATTAGTTGGATCGATTCTCGTATCTTCCGTCCAAATCGAATTGAATCGATGCCGCAAGGCGTTAACGTTTACCAAGCTTAGCGATCGAGTCAGATGGCCATCTAAGTTCCCGACCGATCTGACTCGGCGCTAGCATATTATGAAGTTCCGTCGCCTATCGAAAGCGGGGCGCTACAGGAACCTCCCCCAAGAAGTAAAGTCTACCTCTTTGTTCACCTGCTCCAATCACCATTCTCGTACTTCGATCCTGAACAAAACACAAATCAGGAGTAAATAACATATCACATTTTCTGGCACCAATCAATTGTGAGACAGTGTAACACCCATTTTTCTAAAATAAGGGTAATTTTGAACTTTTGTATTTTAAATTATTAAATATTAGATTTTAGTCATGATATAATTTTTGGTGATTTTTAGTTATTTTAAAACTATTTAAAATGGTGATATGTGAAATTGGTGTTTTGGTAGTGTAACCTTAGTCATGCATGACCTAGAAGACTAATCATGATCATTGAGACCTAATCATGTGTTTAGAATTTCATATTTTACTTTTTAGCCTAAGGGTATTTTGGTCATTTTGACACTTTTGTGAAAGTGTAAATCATATGAATTAAATAAGTGCTAGTTAATTATTTAAGACTTGACCTAGAAGTTTAGCCTAATCTAGATGTTAGTCATGACCATAGAGACTAAGTTAGAGGGTTTCAACTAAGTAATCAAATTAGGTTAATATCTAGATATTTGTTAGTAGGATATTTTAGGCTAAATGTTAAGAAAGATTACTTTAATTGTGAGCCTTTAGATTGGCTTGAATTTGTTGGAGAAGCATTGACCACTCATTCTAAACCCTAACTCTAACCTAATGGCAGCCATCAAACACCCTCCCGTCTATAAATACAACACATTAACCCTTTAGCATTATTTTTAAATCATTGAATTGCCTCTTTTGTGTTCTTCCCCAACTCCTCCCCAAATATCCAAATCAACTCTAAATTGAGCCTAGTCTTTTGCATTGGACTCCCCTACAGTAGAGGACACCATTAGTGGATAGCTAGCAAGGATTCGGAGGCTCGGGATCGTCGCAAGTTGTAGAGGAGCCCTCATTCAAATAGCTCTAAATTGAGGTTTTATCCTCAATAGGTAAGACCCATCAAACCTATTCAAATTCTAGTTTTCTTTCCATAGACGCATTCATTTAGGGTTCCCCTAGGTGTAGTCTAAGTTTGGTAGGAATTTGTGTCCATTACGTGTCTGTATCGGACACGTATCGGTGTGTAGGTGTCACGACCCGCACCCACCGTGACGATACGAGTACGTAACAGCGTCCAGCCTACGCCGCAGTGTCGGCGGTAGAATGCTGTCCTAGGTTAATCATCTAACAATATAAAGGTACCTGTACAGTATATATACTATAAATGGAGGTGACATAGCAACACAGTCTCAATCACATTTAAGGTAGAATACGATAAAGCGATAGATAGATATGGAACGAAATGAATCCACAGAGATACAATCAGATAGAAGTCTAAGTGTCTAAGATAACATCTTCATAAACATCAGATGAAATAAACTATCAGTCTCTACAATAATACAACTCTGAATCCAGACAACTACTAACATAAAGTAAGGAACAGACTAGACTATCTACACTAAGCATGGGTATCATCCTCAGCAGCTGCCTGAACCTCCCCAAGGGTCCAGGTCGCGAGTGTCATCTAGGCAAGCTCCAAAGTAAAGGGTGCAGGGTTCCTCATCATCCTCTATAAAATATCAACGGTGCCCAATCAGGACGGAGCAAGCACAATACATCTCAACGATCATAGCAGGTTAGAAAATATAATCATGCAGTAAAGTAAGATACAGGATCTGAAAGAAAGTACAGAATGTAAAGGAGATAGCTGTAATAGAAATATCTACTATAAATAGAGAACTAACAGTGGCTAGTGAGTCAGAGTACAATATAGACATGTAAATGGCATAAGATGATTCTGATGCTACACTATGGAATGATTCTGATGCTACACTACTTGGATATTATTCACATGTCCACTTTTACTCTCCCATACCCCCAATCAATACACAAAGATCCAGCCAGGTTATGTTATGATTCATGTAATGGCCCCCGAAGGATGATACATGATAGTCCCATAAATGGGGATTCTAGGAAATGCCCATAAATGGGGGGGATTCAAGGAAGACTCTGTGATCATGAGAGTATATGTCACAAGTGATTCAATGAACCATGAAGCATAGCGATACACAATGTAAGTGAAATGCACAGAACATGTAGTAAACGATGCTCCCTGAGGGGATAACATCTCAAGAAAGGATCCATATAGTACTAATCCATGTGACCAACGTGACAGTATCAAGTAAAGTAATTTAAAGTAGGAGAATAATTCTAAAAGGATATGAAATGATCAGAGAATGTACTCGCCTGATAACCTGAACAGCTGATAGGTATAGAGGTCCAAACTGAAGCCACAGAGTCCTATTTAGAGCAACACAGGTCAAGATGTATACGAGAGATGATAAATGAAATGTACAATGCATCTGCATGCTGTCTAGGTCAAACTAGACTAAAGTCAACAGTTGGTCAACTCTAGTCAACCACACTAGTCAAATTAGGTCAACTAGGTCAAGTCCTAGCCCAAACAAGTCTAACAAGTCTTACTAGGCCTAACCAAGCCTAGGCTAGCACTCACACAATCACAAGATAATGTGAACCACAATAATACATAATATAAAATAGATAATATATATAAATACATACCTTCATACATACATGCATATCCACATTACATACATATTTATATATATAGGCATATGTTACATCATACATATTTACATAGTTACATAGATATATACATTCATACACATTTACATACATACTTTTATACATTATATATGTTAACATTCACTACAATGCATTATATTTTACTTATACATTTGATTGATTGATTCATTCATATATGACATTCATTCATGCATTTATACATTCATTCATATCCCATATGCATGCAAATTTCAGTTCAGGCATTATATCTATTCACATATCATTAAGTTGCATACATATACTTATTTTTATTACATACATGTCATTCATGCATATTACATACTTACATGCATCTATACATTATATACATTGTATACAACATATAAAAATAGAAGAGGAAAAAAAGGGGAAAAACTGAAAAGGAAAGGGAAGGGAAGGAAAATGTAAGAAAAAGGAAAAACAGTGGACATATATATATGCTTGCATCATATATTCTACATTACCATACATACTGTCATTATATATTGTATTATATTATTTATATATTATGCATTCATATCTATCATTACATATATACCTTGCATTCATATCTAGCATTCATTATATACTTTCATGTATACATTGTATATCATTCTTTCATTCATGTATTTATGCATTGCTTACATACATTATATTAATTGCATTCCTATATGCTTGCATTCAACCATATATATACATTAATGTAAAGAGGATATATATCATATATATATCATTTTATTCATCTAACATATCATGTATTACATACTCTATATTCATTTAATATCCATACTACATAGGCTCATAGGTTACACAAAATGTATATATCGTATAGTTACTCTTCTACTTAAAACTAATACTATACCAATTGGGCCTCTACTAAATTCTAGGATTAAAGTATGTTGTAGCCCTTCGTGTTAGCTTTCCGAAACTTCAAACGGATTGCATTTTTGTGTTCGGAAGCTCCCAAAATCGCGAAAATACCGAAACACGTTCGTCTTTCGTACAACTGACACTCAAATAATTCTACAGAAAGTTACAGAAAGAATTTGGCTTATTAAGATATATATTTGGAAATCTAACTTCGATACGGTTCTTTTAAAAAAAAAGGAAGATAAATCGGAGTTCTAAGCTAAAAGTTATGACATTTCTAAGTTGTTTTGGTTAATAAAAACGTGGATGAATATTATGACGAATTTGAGTTGTTTTGGACAAAAGAACACATATAGGCCAAGATACTTGGATATAAACATAGGTATCCAAATGAAACTCATTCTAACCATCCTAACTAAGATCAATCCACTCTCTAACCATTCTAAAACTGAATTTAAATATCTATTTAAACTATTATCATACATACATACACATGGGATATCCTAATTTGTGATCTATCAAGTAGGACACAAGACACATATCTAAAATCCTCAAGAGAGCTCCAAATGGCCTCAAATTTGAATCTAAATGGGACACATGCATGAGGATGGATCCTACAGATTCAAAACTAATTTATATACAAAGGAAATCGATTTAGAGGATGGGTTTTACCTATTGGGAGTGGAATCCCAATGAAATCCTTTAGGACACGGCTCCGATACGAAGATCCCTTAAAGTGGACACTCCTCCTTGCACTCCTCTTTCAATCCTTGGTAGCACCCTTTCCTTGGAGAATGGGAATGATTGAGGGAAGGTCTGGTAAAGGAATGATTTGATTTGGAGATCAAATCAATGGAAAGGCTCTCTAAAATTAGGGAAGAACAAAAAGAAAATAAAAGAGGCAAGATTGTAATGAATGAAATGAATCATTCTCCCCTAAAGGTGGCTGTCATAAAGTGTCCATTAGGGCTAATGGGAAATGTCCTAATTGCCCCTCTCTAGTCTCATATGGTTAAGTCTAGACTAGGTTCAAGTTTGGGGTCAAAATGATCTAGTTTTGAGTCTCTAACTTAACCATTCTAACATGATAAAAATTAGTTTAATTAACTAACTTAAATGTTGGGTCTTGTGAGCCTTGCTTAAATTAATATTGGGTCTCATCTAGAGTTTAAGCTACCCGGATCACAATACAAGTCGGAACGAGACGAAACTCAAACCCGACTAAACAAATCCAATAAAAACAATATTAAAAATATAAAATTTTCCCAAAATATTAAAATATGAAAAATGACCAAAATCATAATACATCAATTTAAATATTATTAAAATAATCTAAAATTTACCAATTAATCAAAATCCTAAATAATTCAAAAGTCACAAAATGACCAAAATACCCTTAGCCTAAAAAGTTATAAATAGTCATTCTAATCACATGGTTAGGTCCCCATGGTCATGGTTAGTCTCTAGGCTCAACAGTTCTAGAGTTCACTAGCTAACACATCAAAATTATAATTCACCAATTTTAAATAGTATTAAATTAATTAAAAATTCCCATAAATCATAAATCCTATTATTAAATAATAAACTTTTACAAAAGTTCAAAATTATCCTCTTTTTAGAAAAGTGGGTGTTACAAGTCTACCCTCCTTAGAAAATTTCGTCCTCGAAATTAAGATGGTCGTACTTCTTCTAGAGTCTCGTCCCCAACAATCAAAGTCTCAGAACTTACCTAAATCATACAATTTAAAAGAATGGCATAAAGTGGTAGTGTAAGTCTCATCTAGGTATACTAGTTACACTAGACCAAAACAATCATAGGGTATCAAAACTTACAAGCAATCAGGGTGTTAAACTGGAAAAGATACAGAAATAACAAATCATCAAGGCTTTAAGGCATAATCAAAATCAAAATTTAAAGCACAAATGTCGAGCATTAAAATCCAATCACAATATATGTATATATAGAGAGAGAGTGTTAGAAGGGAAAAAGCTAGCATTATGTAAAGGTTATGTGGTTAGTGTGTGTATGGGTGTATGTGGACATGTTCATATGGTTAGATAGTAGGCATGTGTGTATGTGAAATATACATGAAAGTGTATATGAGGATTTGGGTTTCAAAACAATAGCTATCCAGTTACACTACTCATGGCATATTGGTTAACAATCTACAATGCACAACCTATTTACTCATAACATGCATGGCTAACCATATATATATATATATATATATATATATATATATATATATATATATATATATATATATATATATATATATAGATATAGATATAAAGAGGTAGAAATTTAGTTATGTATCTATATACATTATAACATGTATGCATAAACTCTATATCTATCTATATAGATATATGAACATAACATAGAGAGGAAGGGTTAGGTTTACATGGCAGTGTATACTAAGTTAGGGTGTGTGTGTCCTTGTACAGGGTTATAGCTTTAGTATTGAAAGGTTAAACCCAGTTTTAGTTCAGCATTTACATACAAAATCTGAAAATAAGCTAACATTTAAACCAGTGTAATATTAACATAATACAGTTTCAGATTTTAGGGATTTGAAACATCACAACCAACTCAATGCTCCCAACACATCCTAACATGATAGAGATAAAACCCTAACATACTATCCATACATTTTGCTATGCATACAGTTCAATATTACATATTAAATCTGAAATTGAACTAAATATTTAAAATCAATGTGAAAAATGTTAACATGTATTCAGTTTTAGGATTTTGGAGAAATTCGAACATCAAACCAACCCAATGTTTATCACAACCTAAGATGTAAAAATATGAAACCTAACATTATATCCCTACATACAACAATGTATATACCTCAAAATATTACATTTAAAAACATCAATTTGAACTAATATTTAAAATCCAGTATTAAGGGTTAATATGCACACAGTCTCAGATTTGACAAGTTCAAACACAAAACTCAACCAATTTCTTTAAGAATTGAAACCTTGTGTATAAGATACATGTGCAGTGATGTAAAAAAAACTAATAACATGAAATTTATATTTAAATTATGAATTTAAACTGGAAAAGCAGAGAACCAGTCTCTGATACTGTACTGTATCAGAATATTGGGGTTTTGAGAATTTAAACATCAACAACATATTAATATACATTTAGATGGGTTGATAATCAAAGTGTAGCATGCATACGTGTCAGACAAAGTGTCTGTGTCCACTATATATATTCTCATATCCTAATATAAAAATTAAATTCTATATCAAGACCAACATTTAGATTCCAACCAAGATTGCAAAGCAGGTGATTGATGTAATCAAGACAGTTTTATTATTATTATTATTTAATACAAGAATAATAGCAAGAAGGAAATAACGATAAAATCTGTTCTGCTTATCTGTTTAAAAGAAGGAACCATTTTGAAACTAGAGCTATAATATCAAATCCAAGATAAGGTCTAACAAAATTATCGATTCATTATTTTAAGAAGAGATTCATAGTAAGAAGTTACACAAAGGTTTATAATACAGCTAAAGCTACTCCTACTCCTAAGTTAAATAATGAGAAACAAAACAAACAAAACAATTTTTTTTGAAAGACTGAACAAAAGTAGAGAAAACTTGTTCAAGAGCATTTAAGGTACAATCTGATAATCATATGCGTCTATCCAAAATTATGGTGCTCCAAATCCTCGTCATACTAGTAAGCAAGGCTACGATAATCACAGAGTCCTTGACTAAGGTACATACCTCTAGGTTCATGATATTTAAAATTTCTGCATTGCCGCATGCGACGGCGAAAACCTTAAATTTCCACACCCGAGAAATAGGTCCAAAATCTGACTATATGTCCTCACTATGCCAGCTAACATGACTATCGAAGATTCTAGATCCCATAACTGAGGTGACCTAGCCCATATAATTTTTTTTTCTCAGAAGAAAAAAACAAACATAACACAGGAACAACAGAACAAATTGATCAGTCAACAAGTAACAGATAGAATCAAATTTCAAGATAGTTATAAGAGACAATTATAGGAATGGAATAGAGAAGAACGGAACTTGCAGCAAGATCTCTAATGGTCTGTGCATCCTCGACTGTCCTAACGATAGCTCGCCCTGCTGGTTTCCCCTGGTCTGCTGATGATGCTGCATGAACCGCTGCAGCTGAGAGAAATCAGAAATGACGGGAGAAAGTCTCTGTACAGACAGAGGTGCACCTCCAATGTAGCAAAAATGTCAACCTGAGTCGGCACAACAGAAGCTTCGTTCTCGAGGCCCTGATGAACAGGACGAGAGGTGGCCAGCCTCTCGATAGTATTCCCCGGACCGGAGCGATGAGATCATGTCTCCATAACCATCATAAAAACAGATCAAAACAAGAAGCAATTACTGAGAATGAAGCAAAAATTCAAAGGAGGACAGTTTATATTCAAGGGAAGACAATAAACAGCAAATTTAGATAAAATGAATCTGATTAAGAGTTTTCCTAGTGTGATTGAGTACCCTCAAAAATATCCTAATCCTACTGCAAGCTGTAGTGATACTCTAGTTCGAATACCACTACATAAACTCGACCTGCATGGGCCACCACTAAAAATGTGTCACGACCCGCACCCACCGTAACGGTACGAGTACGTAACAGCGCCCAGCCTACGTCGCAGTGTCGGCGGTAAAATGCTGTCCTAGGTCAATTATCTAACAATATAAAGGTACCTGTACAGTATATATACTCCGAATGGAGGTGACATAGCAACACAGTCTCAATCACATCTAAGGTAGAATACGATAAAGGGATAGATAGATATGGAACGAAATGAATCCACAGAGATACAATCAGATAGAAGTCTAAGTGTCTAAGATAACATCTCCATAAACATCAGATGAAATAAACTACCAGTCTCTACAATAATACAACTCTGAATCCAGACAACTACTAACATAAAGTAAGGAACAGACTAGACTATCTACACTAAGCATGGGTATCATCCTCAGCAGCTGCCTGAACCTCCCCAGGGGTCCAGGTCGCGAGTGTCATCTAGGAAAGCTCCAAAGTAAAGGGTGCAGGGTTCCTCATCATCCTCTATAAAATATCAACGGTGCCCAATCAGGACAGAGCGAGCACAATACATCTCAATAGATCATAGCAGGTTAGAAAATATAATCATACAGTAAAGTAAGATACAGGATCTGAAAAAAATTACAGAATGTAAAGGAGATAGCTGTAATGGAAATATCTACTATAAATAGAGAACTAACAGTGGCTAGTGAGTCAGAGTACAATATAGACATGTAAATGGCATAGAATGATTCTGATGCTACACTATGGAATGATTCTGATGCTGTACTACTTGGATATTATTCACATGTCCACTTCTACTCCCCCGTACCCCCAATCAATACACAAGGATCCAGCCAGGTTATGTTATGATTCATGTAATGGCCCTCGAAGGGTGATACATGATAGTCCCATAAATGGGGATTCTAGGAAATGCCCATAAATAGGGGGATTCAAGGAAGACTCTGTGATCATGAGAGTACATGTCACAAGTGATTCAATGAACCATGAAGTATAGTGATACACAATGTAAGTGAAACGTACAGAACATGTAGTATCTGATGCTCCCTGAGGGGATAACATCTCAAGAAAGGATCCATATAGTACTAATCCGTGTGACCAACGTGACAACATCAAGTAAAGTAATTTAAAGCAGGAGAATAATTCTAACAGGATATGAAATCATCAGAGAATGTACTCGCCTGATAACCAGAACAGCTGATAGGTATAGAGGTCCAAACTGAAGCCACAGTCCTATTTAGAGTAACACAGGTCAAGATGTATACGAGAGATGATAAATGAAATGTACAATGCATCTGCATGCTGTCTAGGTCAAACTAGACTAAAGTCAACACTTGGTCAACTCTAGTCAACCATACTAGTCAAATTAGGTCAACTAGGTCAAGTCCTAGCCCAAACAAGTCTAACAAGTCTTACTAGGCCTAACCAAGCCTAGGCTAGCACTCACACAATCACAAGACAATGTAAACTACAACAATGCATAATATAAAATAGATAATATATATATATATTTTTTTTACATACCTTCATACATACATGCATATCCACATTATATACATATTTATATATATAGGTATATGTTACATCATGCATATTTACATAGTTACATAGATATATACATTCATGCACATTTACATACATACTTTTATACATTATATATGTTAACATTCATTACAATGCATTATATTTTACTTATACATTTGATTGATTCATTCATTCATATATGACATTCATTCATGCATTTATATATTCATTCATATCCCATATGCATGCATATTTCAGTTCAGGCATTATATCCATTCATATATCATTAAGTTGCATACATATACTTATTTTTATTATATACATGTCATTCATGCATATTACATACTTACATGCATCTATATATTATATACATTGTATACAACATATAAAAATAGAAGAGGGAAAAGGAGGAAAAACTGAAAAGGAAAGGGAAGGAAAGAAAAATGTAAGAAAAAAGAAAAACAGTGGACATATATATGCTTGCATCATATATTCTACATTACCATACATGCTATCATTATATATTGTATTATATTATTTATATATTATGCATTCATATCTATCATTACATGTATACCTTGCATTCATATCTAGCATTCATTATATACTTTCATGCATACATTGTATATCATTCTTTCATTCATGTATTTATGCATTGCTTACATACATTATATTAATTGCATTCCTACATGCTTGCATTCAACCATATATATATTAATGTAAAGAGGATATATCATATATATATCATTTCATTCATCTAACATATCATGTATTACATACTCTATATTTATTTAATATCTATACTACATAGGCTCATAGGTTACACAAAATATATATATCGTATAGTCACTCTTCTACTTAAAACCAATACTATACCAATTAGACCTCTACTAAATTCTAGGATTAAAGTATGTTGTAGCCCTTCATGTTAGCTTTCCGAAACTTCAAACGGATCGCATTTTTGTGTCCGAAAGCTCCCGAAATCGCAAAAATACCGAAACACGTTCGTCTTTCGTACAGCTGACACTCAAATAATTCTACAGAAAGTTACAGAAAGAATTTGGCTTATTAAGATATATATTTGGAAAGCTAACTTCGATACGGTTCTTCTAAAAAAACGGAAGATAAATCGGAGTTCTAAGCTAAAAGTTATGACATTTCTAAGTTGCTTTGGTTATTAAAAATGTGGATGAATATTATGACGAATTTGAGTTGTTTTGGACAAAAGAACACATATAGGCCAAGATACTTGGATACAAACATAGGTATCCAAATGAAACTCATTCTAACCATCCTAACTAAGATCAATCCACTCTCTAACCATTCTAAAATTGAATTTAAATATCTATTTAAACTATTATCATACATACATACACATGGGGTGTCCTAATTTGGGATCTATCAAGTAGGACACAAAACACATATCTAAAATCCTCAAGAGAGCTCCAAATGGCCTCAAATTTGAATTTAAATGGGACACATGCATGAGGATGGATCCTACGGATTCAAAACTAATTTATATGCAAAGGAAATTGATTTAGAGGATGGGTTTTACCTATTGGGAGTGGAATCCCAATGAAATCCTTTAGGACACGGCTCCGATACGAAGATCCCTCAAAGTGGACACTCCTTCTTGCACTCCTCTTCCAATCCTTGGTAGCACCCTTCCCTTGGAGAATGGGAATAATTGAGGGAAGGTTTGGTGAAGGAATTATTTGATTTGGAGATCAAATCAATGGGAAGGCTCTCTAAAATTAGGGAAGAACAAAAGGAAAATAAAAGAGGCAAGATTGTAATGAATGAAATGAATCATTCTCCCCTAAAGGTGGCTTCCATAAAGTGTCCATTAGGGCTAATGAAAAATGTTCTAATTGCCCCTCTCTAGTCTCATATGGTCAAGTCTAGACTAGGTTCAAGTTTGGGGTCAAAATGATCTAGTTTTGAGTCTCTAACTTAACCATTCTAACATGATAAAAATTAGTTTAATTAACTAACTTAAATGTTGGGTCTTGTGAGCCATGCTTAACTTAATATTGGGTCCCATCTAGAGTTTAAGCTACCCGGGTCATAATATAAGTCGGAACGAGACGAAACTCAAACCCGACTAAACAAATCCAATAAAAACAATATTAAAAATATAAAATTTTCCCAAAATATTAAAATATGAAAAATGACCAAAATCATAATACATCAATTTAAATATTATTAAAATAATCTAAAATTCACCAATTAATCAAAATCCTAAATAATTCAAAAGTCACAAAATGACCAAAATACCCTAAGCCTAAAAAGTTGTAAATAGTCATTCTAATCACATGGTTAGGTCCCCATGGTCATGGTTAGTCTCTAGGCTCAACAGTTCTAGAGTTCACTAGCTAACACATCAAAATTATAATTCACCAATTTTAAATAGTATTAAATTAATTAAAAATTTCTATAAATCATAAATCCTATTATTAAATAATAAACTTTTACAAAAGTTCAAAATTATCCTCATTTTAGAAAAGTGGATGTTACAGTAGGAATAGGTGTTCGATGAAATGCTTGTTAGAAATAAATATTGTTAATTTCAAATTATGTTTGAACAAATTTGTAGGCCTTTAGGTGTTAATTAAATTTAGTGAAGACTGAGTCGACTTTCGAGTCGTGTCCGTGTCCAAAACGGACACGAACTCACTGTACGACACCCCGTACACATGCCCTGCTATCCGACCCTAAAATCTCTCTGTGTAGGACATGTGGACACGTGTAATTTGACACAGAGGTGGGGGCCATCACTGACAAACCCCCCTTCGAGTTTCAGGACACGTCGTGTCGTGTCGGATACGAAAACATGAGTGCACCGTTAATGCACTGCACTGTTCCGCACGGGAAAAGGCTACTGACATGGCTTTCGTCTCGCGTGCAGACACGACGTGGACTCGTGTCAGGAACTTAAAACACTAGACCTATACCCTCTCTACGTGTGTGTACGATCCCATGGGTGTTCGTGCCCTATGTTGTGCGCAATCGTGCACGACACGGCTGCACGAGGCCATGTTGAGTCACTGATTCACTGAAATTGTTTTTACTGATTGGACACTTCGTGTCCAATTTTCTGGACACGAATGGACCAACATAGACACGTACACATGTACACGATCTTTACCAACCATTTATTTTGGATTTTAACTGTGCTTTCGATATGGTTTCGGGTTTTTCCCTCATTCACTGATATGCACTGTATCAGTGTGCATTTTCTGCCATTTTAATGAATTGATTCGGGTTCAATATCGATTTATATGTTTTTACATGTTGGAATATGTGTGTTATATGTTGGGGTTACATATGGGGAAGATTGCTTGGATTATGATGTTTTGAGTGTGCTATGACACTCGAATATAGAGTGGACTGAACTGAACTGAAAAAAAAAACTGGGAATAGCTAAAACTAATTTTTTGAGAACTGAAATATTTTTATTAATTTTTAGATGACTAATTGGCACTGATCGGTTCACATTTATGTATCTGAGTTAAGTTACATATTAGGAATCAAGTTAGCACTTGATTTACAGGTTTTGGATATGTTGAGAACTGTCAAACAAAATTCGATTTCATATTTAAACTTGGAAACTAATACACTATTTTTGTGCACTGTTTTTCCCACACACATGTACAGACCTGGATCACCCTATAGCTACTGTTACACACACACAAGACCTGAGAACACATCACCCTATTGATATCTACACACACATGAACACATGATACCTATCTACCAAACCTGAAACACAGGACACACACATTATTTTCTACACTTAAACACACACACACACACATTGCTAATACACACACATCTATTCTAGTTGTTCACTGTTACACCTAAACTGTCACGCCCCGATTCGGTAGAATCGATAGTCGTCCCCCGGGCGTGATGCCGTGCAAGCCTAAGTTGCGCTTGCACAAGGCGGTTCATAAGGTCATCCGATACAACAGCATATACATATAAGAGTACGCAGAGAAATTGAACACATTCTTATAGAAGGAAAACTCAAGCTTTATTGATAATGAACATCATGTTACAGACTCGATATAAGGACGCCGCGCGGGCTTTTTACAAACTGACTCCATTACAAAATGAAGGCCGATGAGATAGCCATTCCATACATTCCATCCCTGATTACAACCAGCATTTCAAAACCACCTGGGATAGTGGGCAGTCGCTCCATCTGTCTTCTAGCTTTCAACAGCGGAGTCTTCAAAAGAGATTGGATCCAAGCTTCGACTGCACGAACGAAGCTTCAAAACACACGAACGTTTCCTTCTTTCATGTGGCACGCTCCTCCTGATTTAGCGTACCTGTGGAGAGAGCGAGGATCAGTACAATCAACATGTACTGGCGAGTGACTAATTAATTTTCGGGCTCTCATTTGGTTCAAGAATAGATAAAAATCATATGACTTCCTTTTTGATGATCTTTCTAGCCACCCTAAACATTTTATACAAAGCATTTTGACGTTATCGTTACCTTCCATGCTCATTGTTAACAATTATACCAAGTGTTTGATGTGAAGGTCACTGGCAATAACTAGCCATTTGGACATAGCCTGGTAATACGGGACCCTTACAACGCAAGTAGCGAGCTCCGATGCAAGTCCCCGTCTTACCGGTTGCTTCATACCCAGCTCGGCTATAACCTGTTTCTTCCTAGGCCGAGTCGGTCCCGTGGCCCCGGGTTGCCGCTCGAAGAAACCATCGCCCTTGTCGACAAGTTGTCCAAGACCGAAATCGATTCATTTACTTGTTGTTTTGCAGGCTTGTAATAATTCTATCTCTTTTCTACGCAACACATCTTTTTCTCCTCTAACCCATAGGACTTGTACTCTTTAAGTAATTCATTCAATTACGATATCATTACCTGGGTTCATATTTTGAAATAGAGGGTCGAGACGAAGGAGGTCAGCCACTCACCTTGAGTTTTGCTTGAGGCGAGGGACTTGTTGGCTGCGCTAGACGTCGCCTACGCGATCACCTGAAATCGTACAAGCAACCGATTAGAACACTGTATTATGCAAGAGTTCGATAGGAAATGCGAGCTCGAAATGTAAACCATGAAAACCATCGAAAACATTCACGAAAACGCATTCAGAAAACCAAAGCCAAAACCAACGCAAGCGGCGTAAAAAGCAGAGCAACGGGAGGTCTCTCCCGACTCAGCCGCAGAGTCAATCCTCGAGGCGCTACCCGCTGAATGTGGGACTTGGTTCCGAAGAAGTCATTCCATAACGTAGAATGGATCTTAATTCAACCGTTCCCGTTCGATCGATTCGATCGATCCCGACCTATCGGTCCCGACCGAGTCGATAGCGACAGTGTTCCTTTCTCGCGCACCCCGTGGACGGACAACAGGGCACGATGTAGGGACGGGGCACTACACCATAACCAACTAAAAATAAGTTTCGTCCTCGAAACTTAAGAACAGAACCTACCTCTATGAAAACAATGAAGGGAACTTTTCCTTCATCTCAGACTCGAGTTCCCATGTCGACTCTTCTGCCGCATGGTTCCTCCAAAGTACGCGAACGAGAGGGATCGTCCAATTCCGCAGCAGCTTATCCTTGCGTTCTAAGATTTGAACTGGCACTTCGACGTAGGATAAGTCGGACTTTAGCTCCAGCTGGCCAAAATCCACCACGTGGCTAGGGTCGTGCACGTACTTCCGCAGTTGGGAGACGTGGAAGACGTTGTGCACACCTTCGAGCGCCGGCGGTAGGGCAATTTTATAGGCCACTGGGGCGACCCGCTCGAGTATTTCAAACGGCCCAACGAATCTCGGGCTCAGCTTCCCCCTCGCGCCAAACCGAGTAACTCCTCGCATAGGCGACACCTTCAGGAACACATGATCGCCCACCTGGAACTCAAGCGGTCTTCGATGGGTATCGACGTAGCTCTTTTGCCGACTCTGTGCAATCTTCAGTCTTTCCCGAATGAGCTTGACCTTCTCCACAGTCTGTTCCACCAGCTCCGGGCCGAGTATCTGCCGTTCCCCGACTTCATCCCAGCAAATGGGCGATCTGCACTTCCGGCCGTACAAAGCTTCATACGGCGCCATTTGGATGCTGGACTGATAGCTATTGTTGTATGCAAATTCTGCCAACGGTATGTGGACGTCCCAGCTTGATTTGAAGTCAATTGCGCAGAGCCGTAGCATGTCTTCGAGAATCTGATTAACGCGCTCCGTTTTGCCGTCGGTCTGAGGATGGTAAGCTGAGCTGAATTGCAACTTGGTACCCAGCGCCGACTGAAGGCTACTCCAGAATCGTGACATGAACCGTGAATCCCGATCAGAGACGATGGATACTGGAACTCCGTGCAGCCGTACTATCTCGTCAAGATAAATCTGTGCCAGGCGATCAACGCTCCAAGTAACTTTGATGGCAATAAAGTGCGCTGACTTGGTTAGTCGATCGACGATGACCCAGATAGCGTCGTTCCCCCGTGGTGTCTTCGGCAGGCCAACAATAAAGTCCATCGTGACATGATCCCATTTCCACTCTGGAATGGCAAGGTTCTGTATCTCCCCGCCCGGTCGTTGATGTTCAGCTTTCACCTGCTGACAGGCCATGCATTGCGACACGAAGAGCGCCACATCTCTCTTCATCCCGTGCCACCAGAAGGTCGTGTGGAGGTCCTTATACATCTTGGTACTGCCTGGATGCAATGTATATTTCGTATAATGGGCCTCCGACATTATCTCCCTTCGTAGTTCTTTATCATCCGGAACGCATAGTCGGCCATTCATTCTCAGCACGCCGGTCTTGTCTTCCGCAAAGTCGGTCGCACTACCTGTTGAAATTCGCTCGCGTATTTTTTTCAGGTACGGATCATCCTTCTGAGCGGTCTTGATCTTTTCCAGCAAACTCGGCTCTAACTGCAGCTGGGCCAACCGTATATCCCTGAATCGAACCCGGAGATTGATGCCCATTTCTTCTAAATCTTGTAGTAGTCTGCGATCGATGGAGAGCAAGGCAAGATATTTTCGACTCAGAGCGTCCGCCACAACATTTCCCTTGCCCGGAGTGTAGTCGATCGTCAAGTCATAGTCTTTTATCAGTTCGAGCCAGCGCCGCTGTCGTAAGTTCAATTCCTTCTGAGTGAAGAGATACTTGAGGCTCTTGTGGTCGGTATAGATCGTGCACGCCACACCATATAGATAGTGACGCCATAATTTCAACGCGAACACAATTGCCGCTAACTCCAAGTCGTGCGTAGGATAGTTCTTCTCGTGCGGCTTCAATTGTCTCGAGGCGAAGGATATCACCTTGTTCCGCTGCATGAGCACACATCCCAAGCCCTGGCCTGAAGCATCGCTGAATATCTGGAAACCCTCTGGCCCATCCAGAAGTGCGAGTATAGGTGCCGAAATCAATCGTCGTTTTAGCTCCTGGAATGAAGCTTCACAGTCATCCGACCACTCATACGCGACTCCCTTTTGAGTGAGGCGAGTCAATGGCGATGCAATCTTCGCGAAGTCTTTCACGAAGCGTTGATAGTATCCCGCCAAACCAAGAAAGCTTCGAATCTCACTAGCAGACGCAGGCCGCCTCCAATCAGCAACGGCTTCCACCTTCTTCGGATCGACTGTAATACCTTCGGACGAAATGATGTGACCCAGAAATGATACGCTGCTGAGCCAAAATTCGCACTTACTCTGCTTTGCATATAGCTGATTCTCTCGAAGTGCTTGGAGCACGGTCCGCAGATGTTCTGCATGCTGCGCCCTGTCTTTCGAGTAGACCAGAATATCGTCAATAAAGACTACGACAAATTTATCAAGAAAGGGTCGAAATACCCGATTCATCAGATCCATGAAGGCGGCAGGGGCGTTCGTCAGGCCGAATGGCATCACCAGGAACTCGTAGTGGCCGTAACGAGTGCAAAAGGCGGACTTTTGTACGTCGTCTGACTTGATCTTGAGTTGATGATAACCTGAGCGGAGATCAATCTTCGAAAATACCGAGGCGCCTTGTAGTTGATCGAATAAGTCGTCTATACGGGGCAATGGGTACTTGTTCCGGATGGTGGCTTTGTTCAGCTTCCGGTAATCGACGCACAGACGCAGGGACCCATCCTTCTTCTTTACGAACAATACGGGCGCTCCCCACGGTGAAACACTAGGCCGAATAAACCCTTTATCGAGTAACTCTTGTAGCTGGACCTTGAGTTCCTTCAGCTCGGCAGGTGCCATTCTGTACGGGGCCTTAGAAATCGGTCGAGTATCGGGAAATGTATCGATGCTGAACTCGATCTCTCGGTCGGGGGGCATGCCGGGTAGCTCGTCCGGAAACACATCGGTGAATTCTGCCACAACGTCGGTCTGACCTACGTTTGCACCATCCTGTCGCATGTCTCGGACGGACGCCAAGTAGCCTTCGCACCCAGAATACAGCATCCTCCGAGCAGAGATTGCCGAGATCAACATGCAGGTCGACGACGCCTCACCACACGAAAAACAGAATTCAGGCACTCCTGGTATGCGAAAAGTGACCATCTTCCTGGCACAGTCTATGGTTGCGTTGCACGGCCCGAGCCAATCCATTCCCAGAATGATATCGAAGTCATTCATGTCTAGGACCATCACATCCAGACCGATCTTTTGACCGCCGATACAGATAATCCCGTCGGTGCAGGCTGAATTAGTGAGTATAGGTGTGCCCGAAGGTGTGCTCACGCTAAGGTCGAGGTCTAATGATACTAATGGAAATTTGTGCTCGGCGACAAAGTCCGCCGCTATAAAACTATGCGAAGCACCTGAATCAAATAGTACGCGAGCAGGCACATTATTTAAACTAAGTATACCTGTCACGACCGTGTCTGATGCTAGCGCTTCATCTCGAGTCATGGCGTAGACGCGGCCCTGGGCATTGGGGCGACGGTCTTGGCCATTTTGCGGTACAGGTTGCTGGGCTCGAGGCGCTGGAACTTGATTCCCTGGGCGGTGTTGCTGAGGCACCGTTGGACGGTGCTGTTAGGGCGCCGTTGGGTTCGGCCTTCTGCTAGGACACTCAGCACGAATGTGGCCCTTCTTGCCACAGTTCCAGCATCCATCCACTGGTATCAGACAATCGACGATAGTGTGACCGTTCCGGCGGCAGCGGATGCAATATGGCCATGGGTTACGCCTTTGGTACCCGCCTTGTTGCCCAGTGTTTGGACGCTTGGTCCCATTATTTCCTCCCGCGTGGCTAGGGCGTTTGTGATTGTAGGTATGCACAGCGCCGGCAGCACTTGGAGGGTATTGGCTTTCAAGGCGGAGGGCGTGGTTGAGAGACTCCCCCATCGTTTGGTATTTGGGAACAGACACATGGGCGGCGATAGATGGTTGTAGGCCCACTTCGAACCATCGTGCACGACTCACCATGGAAGGCAGGTATTGTCCAGCAAACTTGGCTAACTTGTTGAACTCTGCTGCATACTGTCGCACCGTCATATTCCTTTGCTTTAGCTGCATAAATTCATTCTCCTTCTCTTGTCGAATGGCATCGGGAAGGTACTCGATCTCGAACGCCTCTCGGAAGGTAGCCCAAGATATCGTCGCTGCCTCGTTGTCGTGTCTGATTGCTCACTTTTGCACGGCCCACCAGTCGTGCGCGTTCAATCGGAGTAGAAGTTGAGCGCAAGCGACTTTCTTGGACTCATCGACGCCCAGAAGCTCGAACCGGTCTTCCAACTCCTCCAGCCAATCGATTGCCAATGAAGGGTCTTCAGTACCGCAAAAGGAAGTACGGAAGCTTTTTGTGAATTTTGACACGTCGAAGTTGGAACTTCTCGGTGCCGCAGGCATAAGCTCGGGTACCTCCGGTTCGATTTCGCTTTGTCTGGCCGCAGGCTCGGTCACGGCAGGAGTCGTCGCGGAGTTGTTGTTGTTGGCCACCACTGTCTGTACAATCTGCTGAAGAGTATCAAGCTGCTTCTGCTGCAACTTGAATTGTGCATCGAATCGGGCCTCGAACTGGGTCTGGCGTGCCTCTACCTCCCGTCGATGTGCCTCAGTCTCCCGTCGATGTTGCTCATTCAGGCGTTGATTCTCCTGAGCTTGTTGTTGTTGCGCTTCCAGCATGCGCAACATCCGCTCCATGGCATCGTTAGAGGGTCCGGGCCTCGAGCTACTCGAGCCGCTCGAAGCACTTTCTTCGTTCACCGCCGCACTTTCTGGAAATTTGAAGGCAAAAATACATTAGTCATAATACTTATCACGGACTCACTCGTATGGAATGACATATCTCATCGACACGAGACCAACGGTTTTGAGACTAGAAACTCGACACTGGAGGCCAAGGACGTAAAGCCGTGCTCTGATACCATTATGTCACGCCCCGATTCGGTAGAATCGATAGTCGTCCCCCGGGCGTGATGCCGTGCAAGCCTAAGTTGCGCTTGCACAAGGCGGTTCATAAGGTCATCCGATACAACAGCATATACATATAAGAGTACGCAGAGAAATTGAACACATTCTTATAGAAGGAAAACTCAAGCTTTATTGATAATGAACATCATGTTACAGACTCGATATAAGGACGCCGCGCGGGCTTTTTACAAACTGACTCCATTACAAAATGAAGGCCGATGAGATAGCCATTCCATACATTCCATCCCTGATTACAACCAGCATTTCAAAACCACCTAGGATAGTGGGCAGTCGCTCCATCTGTCTTCTAGCTTTCAACAGCGGAGTCTTCAAAAGAGATTGGATCCAAGCTTCGACTGCACGAACGAAGCTTCAAAACACACGAGCGTTTCCTTCTTTCACGTGGCACGCTCCTCCTGATTTAGCGTACCTGTGGAGAGAGCGAGGATCAGTACAATCAACATGTACTGGCGAGTGACTAATTAATTTCCGGGCTCTCATTTGGTTCAAGAATAGATAAAAATCATATGACTTCCTTTTTGATGATCTTTTTAGCCACCCTAAACATTTTATACAAAGCATTTTGACGTTATCGTTACCTTCCATGCTCATTGTTAACAATTATACCAAATGTTTGATGTGAAGGTCACTGGCAATAACTAGCCATTTGGACATAGCCTGGTAATACGGGACCCTTGCAACGCAAGTAGCGAGCTCCGATGCAAGTCCCCGTCTTACCGGTTGCTTCATACCCAGCTCGGCTATAACCTGTTTCTTCCTAGGCCGAGTCGATCCCGTGGCCCCGGGTTGCCGCTCGAAGAAACCATCGCCCTTGTCGACAAGTTGTCCAAGACCGAAATCGATTCATTTACTTGTTGTTTTGCAGGCTTGTAATAATTCTATCTCTTTTCTACGCAACACATCTTTTTCTCCTCTAACCCATAGGACTTGTACTCTTTAAGTAATTCATTCAATTACGATATCATTACCTGGGTTCACATTTTGAAATAGAGGGTCGAGACGAAGGAGGTCAGCCACTCACCTTGAGTTTTGCTTGAGGCGAGGGACTTGTTGGCTGCGCTAGACGTCGCCTACGCGATCACCTGAAATCGCACAAGCAACCGATTAGAACACTGTATTATGCAAGAGTTCGATAGGAAATGCGAGCTCGAAATGTAAACCATGAAAACCATCGAAAACATTCACGAAAACGCATTCAGAAAACCAAAGCCAAAACCAACGCAAGCGGCGTGAAAAGCAGAGCAACGGGAGGTCTCTCCCGACTCAGCCGCAGAGTCAATCCTCGAGGCACTACCCGCTGAATGTGGGACTTGGTTCCGAAGAAGCCATTCCATAACGTAGAATGGATCTTAATTCAACCGTTCTCGTTCGATCGATTCGATCGATCCCGACCTATCGGTCCCGACCGAGTCGATAGCGACAGTGTTCCTTTCTCGCGCACCCCGTGGACGGACAACGGGGCACGATGTAGGGATGGGGCACTACATAAACACTCACTGCACACACACACACACAATCTGTTACACTCCACACACACACACACAAATTCCTATTACAGTCACACACACCCTCTATGACACATTACCCTCACATACACATTGCCTTGGTTCCCTATCCCCTCTATGTGCATGTGTGTGTATATATATATATATATATATATATATATATATATATATATATTATATATAACTTATGTGAATGTATAAATGAGATAGTGTAATGTGAAATGAACAATGAAATTGCCTATGTGAATGTGACACATATATGTGAGTGTAATGCATAGAGCCTAATGTGAAATGCAATAAATATGGCATTGCCTATATAGATAATGTGTGTATAGCCTAATATGAAGATGGGTTAGCTTTGTACCATGTGTAGTGTAAACTCATAACTAGTGTTGATTTCTCTTTTCATGTACACCTCCATGTTCACACACACACATAGCTTTACATATTAGTTCCTTTCTCTTTTATATATATATATATAGGAGATTCATGATAAATAGCTAAATATGATGTGCCTTGATGTGGGGTTGTGTTGGCTTGTATAGCCTAGTTATGATGTGTGCTTGCTAGGATAGACTGGTTAGGTCTAGTGAGACTTGTTTGGGTTAGGCTTGACCTAGTTTGAATGTATAGTTGACCAGAGTTGACCGAGAGTTAACTTTAGCCTAGTTTGACCTAGACATCATGTAGATGCATTGTAGTAGTCTATTTCCTTATTTTAGACATGTTGTAACTTGTGTTGCTCTGATTAGGAGACAGACACCTCTCCTCAGGCAGTACACCCTCTTCGGACATTCAGTTATCAGGCGAGTACATTCTCTGACCGTTTTATACTTGCCAGGATTTATATTCTTGCTCTAGATTACTTTACTTGATGCTGACACATTGGTAGCACGGATTGGTACTATATGGATCTTTTCATGAGATGTTATCCCCCTCGGGAGCATCGGATATTGCATGTTTTGTGCGTTTCATGAATCATCACATATCTCTATGCTTTCACTGATTAACGAATCGCTTGTGACACATGTACTCTCATGTTCACAGAGCCATCATGAATCACCTTCACGTATCACTCATTTTATGAGCCATGTGAAGTTTCATGAATCTTAACATAACTTGAACGGATCCTTGTGTATTGATTGGGGATGGGGGAGTAGAAAT
This sequence comes from Iris pallida, assembly GCA_029216955.1. Taxonomy (NCBI): domain Eukaryota; kingdom Viridiplantae; phylum Streptophyta; class Magnoliopsida; order Asparagales; family Iridaceae; genus Iris; species Iris pallida. The sequence continues at coordinate 2,596,251 of JANAVB010003599.1, read as the reverse complement.
AGGCATGTGAACAATATCCAAGTAGCAGTAGTCATGAATCACTCTTAGCTGTAGCCATGAATCTCCTATGCCATTCATGTCACGCCCCGATCCGGGAAATCGCTCGTCCTCGCTAGATTTCACCCAAATCATCGTCCTCGCTGGGGCGTGATGCCGCATGAGCCTGGAGTTGCGCTCGTGCAAGGCAAGATAACAGTTCACATAGCGTTTATCCCAAATTGATAACATAAGCAGCAGAAGAAAAATAGAGTATGACATAAGAATCTCTTTTATTGATAATGAAATGAAGATTACAAGGCTCTGAATAGCCCAACATATATACCAATTGGCTACAACGCTCATGATCTCTCTTAGCTCACAAAGGATTACATTGTTCCATACATCATGCCTCTTTATAGCCACCAAGTAGTCTTCGGCCGAACATCTCCATGTCGCAAGTCCGAACACCTATGCGGTAGCTCCTCTTGAACGCCAAGGACTCCATACCTCGGCACGTCCAAGCCAAGCCCCGCCCCGAGCCGATCATAACCCGAACCTGCATACAAACTAGTGGGGGATTAGTGCTTTTGTCCTCGCTTCGCACTGATCAAGACCCGCTCGCACCCAAACCAAACACTAAATATCTTTAGTGAAACATGCAACTTAATTTGTGATCTTTCTATTTAGTCTTAGGATCGATTTCATGGCAATACTTAAACATAGCACATTATCATAAATGTGTTCCATACCATGTTCCTGTAGCAGATACAGTTATACATAATCTAAAACATAAACATAGTGATTCGTGCTCATCCCGTTCCTCTTTGCCTAGCCTGCCATAGTTAGAACTTATATAAGCAATCATACGATTCGTGCAACCAACCAATCATAACCGTAAACATATGTATAAGGGTGGCAGGCCCTGCGCCTGCACCCAGCTCTCATCTCAGCCTACCGGCCCTATCTATATGAAGGTCACGGTATTTCGTACCGTAATGGACTTGGCATCTCATATGTGTAAGCCTACGATCACTTCGATACGGGTTGCTAGCCCAGTATCCGAAGGATCCCAAACTTACGGATATCATAGCTTATCACAGCACTGGACGGTCGCAATTCGTCCGAATGTTGTGCACCATAAATACCACACATAATTCCCTCCTAGGCCGAACGGTCCCGGTATCCCGGTCGTAACCGTCCGAAGGAAGCCGTACCCGTGTACGGGCCATCCGAGTCCATTGACCATGCAATACGTGCCATAGCAAACACACATAACATTCCAACCAAATCCTCTATTGCATAAACATAGTCTCATTCCATAAACGGTTTCCTGTGCCATAAACATATTCGCGTCTCATAACATAATCTACCATCCATATGGGGAGCTCCATCGGCGTTATGCCCCAACACATCCATATTGATGTACGACGCCCAACGGCTTAGTCGTCTCATACTCATAGTCAACGCGTACCATTCGTAAGTTATTCTTATAGCATAATCTCGTAGTTACTTAGTCTTTTTGTAGCATAAGTGCCAGAGGGCACGCTCAGCGCCATAATCCATGTTCTAAGCCTAGTGTTCAATGTTCTCGGAGCCGTGCACATGATGCACATCTCAATATCGTCTTTCAATGTTCTACCATCATTGCCCTACCGCGACCCGTACACTTGATGCACGTCACTTCAATTGTTCGATTGTTCAATGTTCTATCTTAGTGTTCGACACATACTTGGACCTTTCGTCGCCGAGCCACGCTCGCTAACTCGATAACATCTTACGCATACCATTACATATTTTATTAGACGTGAAGGAATAGGGAGAGAGAGTCAAGAACCCGCCCACCTTAAGTCGATACGCCTTGTCGTCTTGCCGATTGAAGCGGCTCGCTTCCATAACTTGGTCACATAGCTAACTCTCGGACTTAGCCATTCCTTTGAACTACTCGGTTGACTTGGCCTATCGCGCCCATACCACGATCCGTAATCCAGTATAAAGGCATAGCCTGCACACCAGATCAACTAACATTAGCACTTGCTCAAACGGAACTTATCCTTTGCATCGATTCGATTCATAGATTCCAACCGACTAAAAGCTTACCTTTGGCCAACGTAACACTTGCATCGATTCGCATCGATACCTCATCGAGTCAACGCAACTCTTCGAGTCAACGACTCATCATAATGTACCGAGCGGAGTGGGGCATTACATAATATACCACTCAAAATCAGGTTCGTCCTCGAACCGAAACCAACACTTAATCCAAGTGCCTCGCTAGATCGTTTCACGATCTCGTGCTACTATCGTTGGAATCATACAACTTAGTTTGGATCATACACATATTTTAGGCGTCCCACCAATATATGTATTTCAGCCAAGCTCAGTTGTAGGATATCGGGACAAAGCTAACATGCTCAACTTAAATCCTCAAACACCAATCATTCCGTATTTGACTTAGTCAGATCTTAGCGCACATTCTTAGAATCTGCGTGCAAACATCCTCGCACATAACTTGATTCAAAACTGTTACTTCAATCTCATAAGTCTCTCGCTGACCACATAACACTCGTATTGCATCGAGTCATTGTGCATCCGATCGCAATAATTCTCTACAATGCCTATTCGCCCAACCATTCTCTATCTCTCGCATAACTCAAGTCTTTCATCCAATCATTCATAACATTTAGCCTTAACGACATGGACTAAGTCCAACATGTCTCGAATTCCTTTGTTTACAATCCGTACTAAGGCTCGCACACAACTATCCATATGTGATTCACATTCTCTCGCTCTATCCATACATTGCGTCTGGGGCTACCCCCGCTAGGTAACTTATCCAGACATCGTGCTTAATCTCTCCCGACACAAGAGGTCAACTTGAGTCTACGATGCTCAAAGGCAACAATCTTTCCGACCCAAGGTCTCTTACGATACGTCCATCTCCTATTCTCGACCAAGTACGAATCCTTTACTCAATCTTCGATTCAATCCCGACCAGTTTGTTTTGTAATATCGATGGTGTGCTCAACACACATAACCTAACCGTTACTCAAATCGATCTATGATACAACTCTTAGGGTCGTTCTACTATCCGTTGCTCTCGCGTATTGCAAACTTTCTGCAATCGCCTTACCGCGTCATACGCTAAGCACGTTCCTCGATATCTATTCGATCGTCGACTAGCCAACAACTCGAATACTTATTTGATCGACCATAATTCTCTGACCATATCGATTCTAGTACTCGCTAACTTTCGAAACACGATACTCACTCGCTTAGACTTATCCTCAATATGCACTACCTCATTATTCATCCTCGACGAATTTTTCTTATGCGACTTCTTTGGGTCATCCTATGGGACTTCAACATTCACTTGATTTGGCGGTCAAGTCTTCTAGGGTCATCTGACCCGAAACTACGCTCGATAATTGAAGATCATCAACGAGGGACAGTTACGATGAACCATGCTATGTCCTATTGCGGAGCCAAATCAATTCCCGACACTTCCTATAGGACTTTACCCAATCCGACATACTTTACTAATCCAAAATTTATCTATCCCCCGCGCAACTGATGCGCCGATAACTACTCTAATGACTCATGCGCTTGCGTGCCGTTACTATTCGGATCACTCATGCATTACCGTCGATACTTTTCGAAACCGTGCAACATTTCCCCGCCATAGTACGAGTCCATCTACTCACGTCAATATCTGGCACGTTCTAGGCCATCGTACAATCCTCAATTCCACCTTCGCATCAAACCACAAGTCCATAGCAAATTTGCCATGCCTCGCAAGTTCGATCATTCCCGCCGGATGAATCACCATACCAGCGGTCACGCGGAATGATCGTTCTAATTTGACGTGACGCATGTGCGAGGCTGGTGTTGCGCTCGCTCAAGACAAGAATGTCAACATAGTGGTGATCCGCGAAGCAATCCAGACACTTTCGTTTTCGTCCAAGTAATATCCATCCACTCTCAAATTCTCCGAAGCATTCCTACCGTTATCATCCAAACTGCCATCAACTTAACTTGCATCTTGTTCATCCAACAACAATGCTCAACATAATTTTCGTTCATTCGATCAGAGTATCCCCGAGTTATTGCATATCGTCATTGATGCGCCTCAATACCATCGTCGATAGCATAACTTGAACATCTTCCTCTCTCATAAGCTCCAACTCGTTGCAATCACTGCCGTTATCCGAACTCGAATACGAATCAAGTCTTTCACACATCAAGATACATTCCGTTATAACTAGCTGCCATAATCGCGACACAATTTCCAATTTACATATCCATTCTCACATCCCTAACTCGCACTTCCAATCGTGCTACCGACTCATCGTACTAACCCAAATTCGTTCGTACGATTTCTTCGCACCTACTCAACTCGTTCCGAAGGAGTCTTCATACTAACTCAACATAAGTTCGACCGGGTCGACTATTTCCTCCACGTAACATTCCTTCGCTATGCTCAACTTATCGTTCGACTTACACTTAACGAATTCTCGTCCGACGTATCATCCATAGGTACGACTTCGCACATAATCGTTCAACTCAATTCATCGAGGCATACTTGCATCGACTTCTATCGGGTCATTCCTACTCGAGTCTCGATACTACTCCGTCCGTTGAGGACAAACATATCGTAACAACATAATCGTCTCGACAAAATCTATCGCAAGTCACCAAACGACGTAACATAGGTATCGTTAAATGGTATTCCATATACCACTCAGGATCGAGCCTATCGTTATTGATACAATACTTCGCTACACTTGCTCGCACAAGCGGTATTGTATATACCACTCGAAATCGAATCATTACTCGACTTTACACTCCGCATAGATCCGACACCTATCTTCCGATCAACTATCCCGTATGGCGATCCTTCCGATTCCAGCTCTAGCGTTTGCTTACTCGAGTTGGCACAACAACTGAACCAACATACACCATCGTTCACTTAAGTTGACATACATTCGATATAGCCGTACCATGGCGATCATATCGATCACACCCGCAACATTCGCTTATTCAAAGCTCAACGCGACATACGGCCAACATAACGTTCGCCTACTCAGCTCGACTTAGCGACCAACTCGACTCGTTACTATCGCATCCGCGATCTTCCAATCTCACTCGTTGTAACTCGTACAACAACTCATTCTCGATACTTAAGGTCTTTACTCAATCTCGTACAACATATCGCTATCCATCCGCATAGCCATACAACATGCATCATACCATATCGACTCGTTGCACCGATGCAACGAACGATTCATGACTTGCTGCACTCCGTGCAACCAACGACACATAACCATTCTCATAGCCACATAACACGCATTGCTTCACATATCGACCCGTTGTACTTCGTGCAATCAACAACACATAGCTCCTCGCACTTCGTGCGACCAACAACACATATCGTTGCACTTCATGCAACCAACATCACCATATCGTTGTACTTCGTGCGACCCGTATTCCATAACTCGTTGCACTTCGTGCAACCAACATCCCATAACTCGTTGTACTTCGTGCAACCAACACTCTCCGATGGCACCCGGAGATAGCGCGATAGTCACGACATACTTGTGGCAGACGTACGCACTTAATATAGACTTATTGTATGGAACATCCAATGTAGCGTCGAGCAGATCCATGAGCCATACGGTTGCGGAAACAACTTAGAGTCAACTGAATTCGATAACGAAGTAACTGAGGGTCAAAGAGATTCATGCACGGTCCAGAGGATGGAACTGCTCTGATACCAACTTGTCACGCCCCGATCTGGAAAATCGCTCGTCCTCGCTAGATTTCACCCGAATCATCGTCCTCGCTGGGGCGTGATGCCGCACGAGCCTAGAGTTACGCTCGTGCAAGGCAAGATAACAGTTCACATAGCGTTTATCCCAAATTGATAACATAAGCAGCGGAAGAAAAACAGAGTATGACATAAGAATCTCTTTTATTGATAACGAAATGAAGATTACAAGGCTCTAAATAGCCCAACATATATGCCAATTGGCTACAACGCTCATGATCTCTCTTAGCTCATAAAGGATTACATTGTTCCATACACCATGCCTCTTTATAGCCACCAAGTAGTCTTCGGCCGAACATCTCCATGTCGCAAGTCCGAACGCCTATGCGGTAGCTCCTCTTGAACGCCAAGGACTCTATACCTCGGTACGTCCAAGCCAAGCCCCGCCCCGAGCCGATCATAACCCGAACATGCACACAAACTAGTGGGGAATTAGTGCTTTCGTCTTCGCTTCGTACTGATCAAGACCCGCTCGCACCCAAACCAAACACTAAATATCTTTAGTGAAACATGCAACTTAATTTGTGATCTTTCTATTTAGCCTTAGGATCGATTTCATGGCAATACTTAAACATAGCACATTATCATAAATGTGTCCCATACCGTGTTCCTGCAGCAGATACAGTTAGACATAATCTGAAACATAAACATAGTGATTCGTGCTCATCCCGTTCCTTTTTGCCTAGCATGCCATAGTTAGAACTTACATAAGCAATCATACGATTCGCGCAACCAACCAATCATAACCGTAAACATATGCATAAGGGTGGCAGGCCCTGCGCCTGCACCCAGCTCTCATCTCAGCCCACCGGCCCTATCTATATGAAGGTCACGGTGTTTCGTACCGTAATGGACTTGGCATCTCATATGTGTAAGCCTACGATCACTTCGATACGGGTTGCTAGCCCAGTATCCGAAGGATCCCAAACTTACGGATATCATAGCTTATCACAGCACTGGACGGTCGCAATCCGTCCGAATGTTGTGCACCATAAATACCACACATAATTCCCTCCTAGGCCGAACGGTCCCGGTGTCCCGGTCGTAACCGTCCGAGGAAAGCCGTACCCGTGCACGGGCCATCCGAGTCCATTGACCATGCAATACGCGCCATAGCAAACACACATAACATTCCAACCAAATCCTCCGTTGCATAAACATAGTCTCGTTCCATAAACGGTTTCCCGTGCCATAAATATATTCGCATCTCATAACATAATCCACCATCCATATGGGAGCTCCATCGGCGTTATGCCCCAACACATCCATATTGATGCACGACACCCAACGGCTTAGTCGTCTCATACTCATATTCAACGCGTACCATTCGTAAGTTATTCTCATAGCATAATCTCGTAGTTACTTAGTCTTTTCGTAGCATAAGTGCCAGAGGGCACGCTCAGCGCCGTAATCCATGTTCTAAGCCTAGTGTTCAATGTTCTCGGAGTCGTGCACATGATGCACATCTCAATATCGTCTTTCAATGTTCTACCATCATTGTCCTACCGCGACCCGTACACTTGATGCACGTCGCTCCAATTGTTCGATTGTTCAATGTTCTATCGTAGTGTTCGACACATACTTGGACCTTTCGTCGCCGAGCCACGCTCGCTAACTCGATAACATCTTACGCATACCATTACATATTTTATTAGACGTGAAGGAATAGGGAGAGAGAGTCAAGAACCCGCCCACCTTAAGTTGATACGCCTTGTCGTCTTGCCGATTGAAGCGGCTCGCTTCCATAACTTGGTCGCATAGCTAACTCTCGGACTTAGCCATTCCTTTGAACTACTCGGTTGACTTGGCCTATCGCATCCATACCACGATCCGTAATCCAGCATAAAGGCATAGCCTGCACACCAGATCAACTAACATTAGCACTTGCTCAAACGGGACTTATCCTTTGCATCGATTCGATTTATATATTCCAACCGACTCAAAGCTTACCTTTGGCCAACGTAATACTTGCATCGATTCGCATCGATACCTCATCAGGTCAACATAACTCTTCAAGTCAACGACTCATCATAATGCACCGAGCAGAGCGGGGCATTACAATTCACATGTTTATATTTTACTCTGACTCACTAGTCACTGCTAGTTCTCTATTTATAGTAGATATTTCCTTACAGTTATCTCCTTTACTTCATATATTCTCTTTTCAGTGTTTCATGTATCTTACTCTATTGCATGCCTTATTTTTCCTAACTTGATATGAACTGCGTGAGATGTATTGTGCTCGTTCCTGTCCTGATTAGACCTGTTGAAAATATTACAGAGGATGAGGATGAGGCCCTATGCACCACCTATTACGGAGCAGGCTTAGACGACACCTGCGACCTGGTTCCTCGGGAGGACCCAGCTGCAGTACAGGATGCTACTCCTGTAGTCTAGGCTAGATAGCTAGGCTTTATCTTTTCTTTTCAACATTGTTTATTCGACTTTCAGTTGTTGTTCTGAGATGTTGTATATATTAGAGACTTGTATTGAGCTGGATGTTCTTGAGTTGTTATCTTAGACTTCTATCTGATTTTATCTCTGTGGATTCATTTCGTTCCATGCCTATCTATCTTTTTATCGTACTCTACCTTAGATGTGATTGAGACTGTATTACTATGTCACCTCCATTCGGAGTGTATATACTGTACAGGTACCTTATGTATTGTTAGATGTTGTGACCTAGGACAGCGTTCTACCGCCGACACTGCGGCGTAGGCTGGGCATTGTTACGTTCTCGTACCCTCACAGTGGGTGCAGGTCATGACAGACAGAGATCAAATTGCAAGTCAATATCGGAACATAAAGAACATCCGTCAACACCAATGAAGCAGTCAAAAATACTTTGTCTCTCAGAACAGCCTCAATAGTGCTCCCATCAGGCAAATCACAGGACAGACAGGGCCCTCAAAGCAATCAACTAAACAGTCATGAGAACCTGTCGCATGAAGAGTAGCCCTCGTATCGAATATCCAAGTGACAGAAGAATTCTTACCCATCAGACGATCAGAGTTTGAAGAACCAGGGTTGGAAGGATTGTCGTTACCCACCAAGCTCATCAGTTTCTGCCATTGTTCACCTGAGAGTGGCGAAGGATACCCTCCATACATCATATCCGCCAAACTTCCAGCAAGACTAGCAGGGACACCATGACCAACAGCGGCGACATGATGAACAACCCCTGTGCCACCAGCCCCGCGTCCCCAATCACGTCTCTGCTGTGGTGCCGGGCCTCTGCCACCACCAGCACCACCTCTACCCTCACGCCGAGGACGAGTCTCCAACCACTCTGGATAGCCAATCTTGGCAAAGCAAGTTGCAACATCATGACCTGTTTTCTTGCAATGAGTACATATCATACCTGATTTGTCCCTAGAATCTGAGGTCCTACTATTAGAAGTAGTAGAAAGACGAGGTGAAGTCTTGATAGCCAGCGCCAATACCTCCTCAGCAGCGGATTGGACCTGAGTTTTTCGCATATCCTCCTCCTCATGGACTGCCTGGTATGCCCGATCTAAACTTGGCTGAGGATCCTGAGCCAGAAGATTAGATCGGGTAGACCATACAACTCAGCATTCAACCCATACATAAAGCCCTGAAAGTGATCTTCATCCCTCATAGCCTGTAGCTTTGCAGCAAGCTCACCACAGATACAAGTAGGCAATGGAAAATAAGCAGCTTGTTCATCCCACAAAGACTGCAAATTTCTAAAGTAGGTTTCCACAGACATCGAAGCCGCTTGTTTACACTCAGCCAAAGCCACCTGAATTTGTTGCTTTCGAGTGCCATTACTAACAACAAATATTTTCTCCAACAAGTTCCACAATGGATAAACCTCTTCAAAGTACGACAAAGATTTCTTCAGAGACGGATCAATGGTATTAAGAGCCCATTGAACCAATAGCGCTTGCACACATCTCCAATCAAGCAATTTACTAGCATCATTAACATGTTTGATTTCAGTACCTTCAAGAAAAGTGATCTTTCTTCTAGAGATCAGAGAGAGACGTATCGACCGAGACCACTCAGCATAGTTCGGGCCACGGAAAACAATAGGAGTAATGATCTTTCCTGGTTGATCAACAGAACTCAGAAAATATGGATCCTTCGGATTAGGATAATTTGGGTTGTGTGCACCGCCACTGCCAGTCGCGACGGAGTAGCTAGATGCAGTATCATCAGCCATCGCGGATGTCGGGTATACAAAAATTTTGTACTACTCCGACGGATCGGACGGATCGGGCGGTCAGGCGTGGGAAGCCGCGATCGGCGCGATCAGGGGCGAGCGGAAGCAGGGAACAGTCGGGCGCCGGGATCAGTCGGGTGCCGGGATCAGTAGGATGCAGTCGGGCGCGGGCGCCGGGATCAGTCGGACGCCGGGATCAGTCAGGCGCTGCCCGCGGTCGGCGTGGGAGCGGGCGTCAGGCGCGGTTGGCGCGGGAGCGGGCGTCAGGCGCGGTCGGCGCGGGAGCGGGCATCGGCCGTGTTCGGCGCTGGAACGGTCTGATTTTTTTTTTTCGGGAGATGACGGCTAGGATTTTTCGGGATGCTCTGATACCATGTAGGAAATAATAATGCCTTGTTTTATTGATGGGGGCTGATTACAATATATATAGTGTCTACATGATTGGGCTTATGGGCCATATTTACAATAGTTACAAATATAATCTAACATTTATAGTTTCAATTTCTAAATTTTTGGGTATCATCCCACCCATGAGAGCTATAGGTTGAGCCTCATAATTTCTACATTCTAGATTGTAGAAACTCATTTCGTAGAATAGTAAGTCCTAATTGGAGCCCAATTTTCTAGATTCTAGATTATATATATTTTTTTCTACATTAATTTTTGATCATACAATTTTTGGGATCAGAACTCATTTTATTATTTTCTACTATTCTCATAAATCCAACACATTCACATTAACTTCTTCTTCTTTTTTAATTTTGGGCTCCAAATTGCAAGAGTCACTCCCAACTACTAATGATGCTCTAAACATAGCATTTCCCTTAAATGGTGGCCCACAACAGTGGGACCTTTTCTATCCATTGGGCATGGTGGTTCACATATTTTGAGAGAGAGAGAGAGAGAGAGAGAGAGAAAAGAAAGAAAGAAAGAAAGAGTGGATCTTTTGAGTACACGCAATTCTTCTGTGGTTGCTCTCCACACGCCCCATGCCCACCCCCTCCTCCGCGGCCTCCACCGCCGCCGCCACAACCGCCGCCGCCGCTGCAGCAGCGTCACCACCGCTCCACGTTTCCCACGTGCGGTTCTTCTCCGCACGCGCCAGGTCGTCGTCGTCCTCCTCAGACCCGCGCGCGAGGAGCGAGTCCCGTTGGCGCTCTGCGGCGGCGGCGGCGGCGGAAGGCCCCTCCTGCCTCTTCGTTGGGCCCATCGACACCGCCAGCAAGGAGATGCTCGAAGCTCTTTACCATCAGGTCAAAAAGTTTCGATTTTTTATGTTCTTTTCATAATTTAGCATCATAATATGGGTCTTTGGTGGATAAAGAATTTATGGGGGGTACTAAACTATAATCGGGACTAATATATTTGTTGGTTGCTTAAATTTTGAGTGTTCAAGTCATAAAAGCACCAACTTTTGCTCATTTGTTGCTTATAAATTCAGTACATATCTCACTCTTTTGATTCATAACCATTGATGGGTATTAGTTATTATTAGAAGTCTATGTGTTGGATCCCTTGTTGAATATTGATTCACAAGAAGAAGAAGAAGAAAAACAGTCTTTTTGTTTCATTTATTGCTGTTATTTATAGTTTATCATGCTTAACAAGTCTAATTATGGGTATCCATTGAAACTATAGAACTTGACAAGGTTGAAGGTTTGGCATCGTATCGAGTTTTGAGCGGCGTGATGTACCAAAACCTATTTTATGTCGGGAAGATGATACATATGCGATCATCAACATCAACAGGCGCATAAGCTTCAGTAGAAGTTGTTTCACAAGCGAACTCAGACCATGTATAAATATCCCAACCTAAATCAGAAGCCGACATCTAAATCCAAATCAAAAGCCAAAACATGAGATGAAGTCTTGTCCGCTCTCTTCCAGCTCGAGCTTATAGACCACTCTGAGTCAATTCCAAGTGGAACTCCAATATGTACCCTTTCAAATCAAGGCTTACCAGTCCCTTGACCGTAGATCGTAACCAGACCGGGCATGTCAACATGAAATATTCTTTCCTTCCTTCGCCAATCATCCACTAAGCGTCATATTTAAAAACTTTGCTTCCACGCAACTGGTTAACGATCACAAAATAATATGAAATTCACTAAATTGATATGTAAATGCTAGTTCATATATCGTCAATAGATTTTGAGGGTGCTGCATAGCAGTAAGGTTTAGTGCGTGCTCAAGTCTCAAAAACAACCCTGTATCTATTGGGGGTAATTATGGTACATTTGACCCTTCCTAGACCCTGCATTAGAGGGAGCCTTGCGACATTGACACATCTTTTTTATGTTACATAATAGATTTTATGTTCGAGGTTTTGGTTGGTACCATAAATCCTCTCACAATACTCATTCAGATCATTATATCGACTTAAAAATTATACGGACGTATCCTATTGTAGCTATTGTTTATGATGCCACAGTGCACTAGTGTCAACAGTCGGTAGATGTGTCGGAGGAGATCAGTCTTGATCGGCAGTCAGAACTCGGGTTTAGGGCTCTGGAGACTTGACGAACGTGGACTGCACGAGTTGCAAACTCTTGTCGAGCTCCAGCGAGGTAGTCGATTGTCCCTGATGATCCCCCGAGCCACATGGTACTGGCCAAGTGGGGTTATCCGTTCAGGATCCTTCTGATGCCTAAGTTAGATAGGGGTTTTGGAAAGAGGAAGGAAAAAATGCTAGAACGGTTTAGGAAATCATACCTCGACTTTTCCTCTTCTGGGACATTTATAGCCACATGTGACTTGGGGCTCAAGTCTTAGTATTTACAAAAGGATCATGGTTAGTAGCCCCCTAGCTATCAGGAGTTGTCACTACAGGTGAGTTTGCTTTATTGCTTGGGCCCTCTAGGCTAGCTTTTCATGAGCTTTGTCATTTTGTTATCATTTTACATGTGAAAGTACTTATTAAGTTATTATGCTAAGGTATCTTTACTCTTTTCTGGGCATGTTTCGTACTCAAAGTTTGAAACTAAATGACATTGATGCCGTGTAAGTAGCAAGAGGGATTTAATTTTGCTGTCCATTAAGCAGAGGCAACATATGTGGTCTACAATGAAGCCTTTGTATAGTAACTTGACTAAAATGTTTTCTAGATTTTAGTTGTTCTATCTTCTGATATCCATATTCCGTATTAACTACCCCAATATGAAAGGTTTTTGGATACGTGACATGCAACTGTGTTTCGTTGTTGCAGGCCCGATATTCCTATTACAATGGTAAACCGTTAATTGTTGATGATATGTTTGATAAGGTTGAGGTAAAGCCATTGCATTCTTGTTCTGTTATTTACCATAAAATACTGGTTTTGGTTCGTATGTTTGCTAAGAGTTCTATCTGTATCAGTTGAAGCTACGTTTATATGGCTCAAAGTCTGTTGTAAAGTATCCCCGTTGTAGTCTCAGACGACAATCCACTTATGCGGATGCCGAGGTACAAATTTTCTCTTATACATGACCACCGTTGCAAGGACACTTCCCTTTTGTTCTGAGATACTTGCTTTCTACATGTTTGAGATTTTGATATGGTTTGATGTAGGGCAGGAAGACCCTTCACAGGTTGTAGTGTTAGCAAGTGTGTGGATCTTGCTCCTTCTGTTCGGATCTTCTGCCGTTCTTGTACCTATAGTTTATGCCCTTAGTCAGGCTTTCAAGGATGCCATCCACTCGAGATATTTCCTTAGTAGCGACAGATCTCCATTTGACATACTAATGATGTTAAATTTTGGTCTATTCATCGCACTGGGATATTTGATTGGTTATCCTGTTGCATCTGCTTCAGGTAAGAACCTTAAGCTAAATTCTTGCGGGAAATTATAAATATTTAATTGTGAACTTGTAGAAAGTGCAAGATGTTGTCCATGAAACTACTCATATCTGTTGGAATTTTCTTAACCCTAGTATTTTTACTTATGAAACTCATCCTTTGGTGCATTATTTTTGGTGGTGTGTCTTTTGTTTGGAAAAAAGAAACCTTTCGTTTTATCTATCCATAGTTTGCTTCCAAGTTGGTGGGCCATGACTTTAGTTGTTTAGCTGTGTGGGTTATACGGCCATATGGAATTTGTTTCAAGATTGTATAACAAGGCCTGCTGTATTACATAGGTCATGGATTTGGAGGGAAAGAAAGGGAACTAGGAAGAATTTAAAAGATGGAAGAAGAAATAAATTTATAGAAGAACGCTAACACCTACAATAGGCAAACAATATATTTTATACATTTAGGCATAATTTTAAGTATTTCCAATGTTATTTCTTAGTAGTTTTGAAATTAAATGAAATAGTAGTCACTCTTACTGATTGGTTTACGTGCAATAGATCAATTTTCTTCTTTTCTATGCTTTTACAACCTTATTATGCTTTAAACCCTTGTTGATTTGTCTTTTTCGTTCAATTCTCTTTGCCAAAATGATCGAAAAAGAAACCCCCAATGTCGGTATCGGTCAGCATCGGATATCGGTCGGTATCGGATCGGGACATGCCAAACCGTATCGGTATCGGCCGTATCGGATCGGTATCGGACGATACTTTAAACTATGGTTTTAATACACTGCTTTATCCGTTTCATAGGAATTCAGACATTTTACCTGTCCCATTATATTACCTAAAAATACTTCTAAACTAAGAGACTCACAAAACCAGTTATTGTTTTTTATATTTTAGTAAGAACCCAAATTTATAAGAAAACCTTTCCTTATATGACTTTATTTTCAATTAATCTCATGTTAAGATATGAACCTTAAATTTCATAAGAAAGCCTTTCCTACTATGAATAAAAATTTCAAATTAAGCTCGTGTTAAGATGATAACCTTCTTTTGCCTTGTTAAAGATAAACAGATGCAAATACATGAAACTTATGGTACTTGTAGAAGCCTTCAAAATTAGTACCTGAGACTCTAAACCATTATCGAAAATTACACTTTTGACTTTAAAAGTTCAAGTGTTCAACATAACTTTATGCCTAGCCTATGTAGGAAGCCCTTAGTAATCTCCAAATCTGTTGGTAACCACTACTACAACATGGTCCCAGTATATTTTGGAGTGTCCGTGTTGCATCGAGTACATGTCCGATTTGATGTGAAACAGACATCAGCAGTGATCTTCGGAGTGTGTGTGCTTCCTAGCTAGTAGCTACTACTTATTTTCATAATCTTAGAAAGATCCAAAACGACTTAGTTTATTTCTCATCTTTTTTTTTTAGTGTGACATTGTTTGTGACTGGGCCTCTTATTGATATTAATCAGCATTTAATTTTAACTCCATAGCCTTCCTCAACGATGAAAAGTGATACCAAACATTAAGGGGAGATTGGGCTTATCCGAGTCTTTTCTCTGTATCCTTCAATTATTTTTTGTGCTTCTAGGTTGTCAGCAAGAAAGCGTCTGTGGTTTCAATATGTTTGAATATACATTCTGAACATATTTCTTTCAATTTCCGAGAACAGCAACGTAATTGTGCACGGGCATGTTTTCTTTATGCATATGTGCTCATATGTCTAGTTGCCTACAAATTAATCATAAGCCACGGATTTTCTTGCATACTATATAAGATCTATTTCATCTTTTATGATTTGCCAGTTATTTCTGAGTAAAATTATCGTCCTTGCAGTCCAAGCACTTCAAGACCTATTGAAGAATGATTTGGTAGCACTAAAAGGCTCGTGCCCGAATTGTGGGGAGGAGGTTGAATACTATTTGCCATAAACTCTACAAATACATGAGGCTCATCTGATCTAATTTGTGCAGGTTTTTGCATTTGTAAGGGCAGAAAAGTCCAATCTACATCCTCATAGCACAGAGTGTCATGTGTGCGATAGTTCCTTGGTGTTTCGCACCAAGGTGGAGGTATATGCCTTTGCTGGTTTGTAGTGGTGGCTTCATCATGAAACCTGAAAATACTTTTTATGTTTAATAATACCATGATGGTATCATAAGCTTAAAGATCTTTCGATTTTCTCCATGCAGCAATCTATCTCGAGTCCTGGCAGGCGTTGGGTCTATGGGCGCATTTATCTTGTCCAGAAAACCTATGACAAGAGTCACAGACGGATGTGATGATGGCATAGTTGATAGATGAAATATGATTTTGGAAGTTCACCATGTATAGTTGCATTCTTTCAACCAACAAACTGTATAGGAAAGCAATTAAGGTGTTGTTGTCATAACATTCTCGACGCATGTACGATACTGTATTGTACAGGATCATCATCTCTACTGGAGGAATTTTGATCTCATGCCCCCAATAAACATTGTTCTAGGAAATATTTGTATGTTTTGTGATGGGGTTTCTGAGTTGAACAGCTTTGTAATAACAGAGCAGTAGTTCCCAATTCTTGCAATGACACACCCTTCTTACTGCTGCAAGTAACTGCTGTATCCGATATCTTGGTTTGCAGCAGATTCAGCCTCGAGAGTGTTCATCTTGGCATTCTGACTCCATCTTCGATTGGCGCCACCTTGTACTAGCGACGTCTGCAATTGCGATCAATTTCCCTACTCTCATGGCTCTCAAAATCACAACAAGAAATGATCTGTAATGGTATGTAATTCTTGCTGCTACTGAACAAGCGTGTTTGATTTGAAGATGAAGAAATGTCTGCTATGTATAATGTATGTAATTTGTTGCTGCTACTGAACAAGGGTGTTTGATTTGAAGAAGATGGGTTGGAATACTGACATATGGGCCAAGGGAGAAACTTCCCAACCCGCATTGAACCAGGCCCACATGTCAGTGACCCAAGCATGGCCGATCCCTAGCAAAGCAATTATTCAGGACTCGTGCCTGTCGTCCTACATGAAAAATTGAATTGTTATTGGTACTTCGATCACCATCGTAGGACATCAACTGAAAGTCTGAAACTATAGTCATAGTCGCACTGTTTATACATTTCATAAATGTTGAAAACTTTACCAACAAGGAAAATTTTACAAGCTTTAAACCTTCAAATACACAAAAAAATTACCACTATTTTCCCGTCGAAGAAGAAAAAAAAGAATCACCAAGTAAACACTCATTATCACCACCTACTTTTGCTACAAAGATCACCAAGTATTCAAAAATTACAACAGTGAATAGCTCTGTGGAGTGAACTTTAATCCCAGGCGAAAAATGTCCCTCTGGAGTAGTTTGTGAAGCAAGTACTGGTACAGTTTCTGATACAAATCTTTATGCTACAGACCTGAGAAACACCAGTAACAAATCACTCGTGTGAGTAAAATACATTTTAATATTTGTATCTTTTTCTTGCTAAGTTCAATGAGAAATAAACAATAAATGCCATTAGCAAGGCGTAAACTAGGATGCCTTGCACAATCCCCCTCATATTCACAATTATCACAGGGGAGTGGAATAGAAAGTTTCCAGTTAAGATAAGAGTGCCAGCAATCACAATCATTTCCGTCAATATGCAACTTTTTAAGCTTGGAAGGCCATACATGAAACATGCCGAAAGCAAGAGACACAAAAGAGAGATCTCAGCGTGAAGATATGCATAAAGAAACTTTCTTGCATCTAATAGAATTCGACATATTTCATATTTTCATCGTCCTGCTATAATCTGCCTCTTCAACAGCGATATCCTGTTTTTGATATGTTGTGAAGATTTCAACCCTATATACGACTGACCACTAACTCACATCCAAAAGAATTATTATAATAATGACAAACATGTAAAACAAAGAGAATTCGGAATTTTGACAATTTTTTTATCTTGCTGGCATTGGCATTAGAAAATATGAAGTTCAAACAGAACTCAAGTAGTCCATCTAATTTTTTTTGGATACATGCTATATTTGTTGATGTACTGTTCTTCTTTGTATGAAGTTCCCAAGAAATGTGAAATTACCTGCTTGATTGTAGATGTCAAATTTGACACACGTGTACGCATGGACTAAAACAGTAGAGAAATAAAGCAGAGGTAGATATACCTATATGAGTAGGCCTAACACAAAAGGCAAGTATCATAAAATGCAACAGCTTCCTTGGGACCTGCAGTAATGCAATTCAACCTATTAGACAAGATGAATTGAGACCGCCTTCTCAAATATCAATTAAACGTTTCCAGTAATTAAGTAGAATGATAATTTCAAAACAAGTAAAGAATAAGGCCTACTTCTTTGGGTCTTGGTAGTTGCTTAAGCTCTCTTTAAACTGCTTCCAAAGTGGGCCGGTCTCCTGTAGATTAACATTCTCTGGCCCTCCCAAATAAGCTTGAACAACGAATTGGTGACTTCTTTCTCTGATTTGACAAAATGGCACAGAACCAGAAGTATAAGAATCCACTGATAAAAATACTAGTAAGATTAGAGTCTCTGGGAGCATAAATAGCAACACAGTTCTCCATATGTACATACATAAATACAATGACAATCCTTTCCATTACGAGTAGATAGCACCTAGAAATATGGCCTATCAACTATAAATTAATGGATTGTTTTATATTAACTATTTAAAATTATACATGACACAAAACTCATGATATTAAGGCATTGTTTAAGACTCCTTATGTTTATTGCTTGGAGAACCATGATTCTGTCATTGCAGCAATTTGAGATACACAGGAGCATAAAGCTTCAAGATTATTTTGTACTGGATAGAAGAAGAAAATAGCAACGTTACTGGAAAATATAAATCACAAACTCTAAAATCTTCCCATAGGATACAATATCACTTTCCCATTATTTTGTACAGGAACAGGAAGTTTCTTATCTCATGAATAATACCTATATTGATCACTTTCTGTAAGAAAAGCAGCCGAAATCAAAACTCACCTCCCTTCGTATTCAGACAGCCAGGCTAAATATGTTGCAGCAAAGTACATAGATACAAACGGATTATAGAGATCAACAACAGACTTGACTTTGTATGCCCTGGCGCCAATGTCCCTTTTGAAAAAGAAAAAAGAAAAGTCGTCAGCAGATACAAAATTTAACAGAAAACTAAATAAATAATTTTATAATGAACCCTTTCATTAGACCCGAGTATAAGTCACCAGATATGGAACCATGAAACGAATAAATACAGACAATACAACTTCCTCACTGTATTACAATTGTAATGTAGTATGGATGGATTAGCAGTCCATTTTTAGGTCCATGTAGCAGTGATTTAAGTATAGGCTGACCTATATAGCCAGACTGCAGTAGGGTAGTCGATTCCCATCAATCCAGTGCGTGCACGAACTCCATTTACAAACCGCATGCTGCATACCTCGGCCAGTGCAGCTAAAGCTGTCTGTGAGAGAGACCAAGAATCAGACAATAAAACTTCATAAACGAACTTGAAGGCGAACTTTCCAGAAACTAATATTATTTCCATTCTCAAGGTAGCTTGCATGTTTTCTATAGTGGAAAGCAAAGCACCATAACCTCATGAATTGAATGCTTAAGTGTAAGGTTCAGATCATGTGAGGCAGTGTTGAAATGATTCAACAAGCAACCATTGGACCAAAAAATATCAGTTGCAAAGTTGTGTCTGTGAGTGGCTATGAGCTTTGAACTTTGTTAGGGGAATTCTCACAGAAAACAAATAGAGTGAACAGAATAAATGCTTGGAAATATCTGATCAAGAGCTTGAGCATGGTAAAATCAAATATAATTGGGAATGGTTAATAATTAGACAACCAATTAACTCCACTTCAAACAGATCAAAAATAAACAGATGACACTCGTGGTGTGTGTGTCAGCCTGAGACCGGGACTAATGTACACGCAGTAGATGCATGAATGTGATACCGGACTTTGAGTAGGGATCAAGTCAAATGCATAAAACCAACTAGACCCATCGCAGCAACCTGCAACCAGTATGCATGTACACACAGTAGGTACTAGGTACATGAATGCAACTGGGAATTTGATGGGATCAAGTCAAATGCATAAGACCAACTAGGCCAATTGTAACAACCAAATGGACTAGAGGCAAGAAAACTTGACCAACTTGAAAGCACCCGGAAGGGGGGGGGGGGGGGGGGGGGGGGGGGGGGGGGGGAGGTGAATAGTTAAATGCTAATAGGAAAATTAAAGTCCTACAAGTAAGGCAAAAACACAAACACCCGATGTATCCTGGTATCCTCCATGAGACACTCCAGTCCCAGAACTCTCTTCGGATTTAATCCATTGTTATGAAAATAGTTGTACTTGCGAGCTTTGATACGAAGGACTCGTCAACTTCATACACATAAGCTTTGATTCGAATGGCTCGCCAACTTCAACACAAGCTTTGATCCGAAGGTTTACAGACTTCAACCTTTTTCAAGAAAGATGGGTGATCTTCTTACAACAAGTGAAGATCTCAACTCAATTTCTAGTCTATCAGAAGTATGTAATCGCAATTGAATAGCTCTTGATAGTTTTGGGCTTCAAAAAGTTCACGTGTGAAAGAAGGGGATCAATTCCTATTTATAACTCTCCAAAAACATAGCAGAAAACTAGTTGTTACTGTGTAGAACGACATACCATCGATGTGTCGTTTTGCACACTTAACGGTTAAAAAAAAAAGCTATTGGGAGCAATATATGGTATGCAAGCAAAGCAGACAAAATGGCATGCCGGCGGCGCCGCGGCATGTCGTTTAGTGCTCACAGCCAAATCAAACGCTTGCTGGAAGGAAATTGTGATTTTAAGTATATCGGTGGCATGCCTTCGGTATGTTGTTTTTCTGACCAAAAAATTACATTAGGAAGATGCATGATTTTGAACATGTTCCAGTTTGAATTAGCCTAAAGTGTGTGTGTGTGTGTGTCTATATATATATATATTTTTTTTTTTTTGGAAAAAGGGTAAATTTTATTCCACTATCATCGCAATAAGGTTACAACATAGAGATACAGTCCCAACTCAGGGGGACATTACAAGTACATCCGACTCAATGTTTTGAAGGATGCCCACTGGTGTAGTGGACAGCCCCTCATAAATGCGCCGGTTCCTCTCCTTCCAGACATGCCAAACAGATGCAGCAAGTCTCAATCTAGCACATCTGGCCTAGCTCTGCTCCCGGCCCCTGCAATCACCAATCCACTTCAGGATTTCTCTGAAGTCCCGCTCCCTTCCAACCCCTCAAGATATATATATATATATATATATAGAAAGGTCTTGAAGTCTAGTTTGCAAAAAAATATTTTGCAAGTCAATAATGTTTGTAGCTCAAGATATAGCTCAAAGAGTGAAGGCGTGTTAGACTAGACTACATAGAGTATTATGCAGACATGCAGTCTAGTGTCTTGATTTTGACAAAGTTAGAGACATTTTGGAAAACTTGTGAACATATGACTTTTAGGTGTGGAATCTAGTTTTCAAAAAGCTAAAGTTGCAAGTAAAAATAATGTCTACACTACACCTCAAGACATGATTGAATCACTGAAGGGGTGTCGGGCTGAAAGTGAGTGCAAGACTCGAAGTTATTTGATATATGAAAATAAAGTCTAACTCCTAACCCGAGAACTATCTAAGCTAGAGTGCATGCAAAACTTATATGTTTTATGGCTTTACTCTAGATTACCATGCGGCTAAGGCTAAGTTTGAGCTGTCAATTGTATTTACATACCCGATTTACATTCTTTACCTAGGGTAACTCATATAATACAGTATGACTTGAATATCTTGATTTTTTTTTTTTCAATCATCTTGGCTTCTTCATATGTGTTCGCTCGATTCTTCATGGTTGTCCATCTTCATTAGTGTTATTGCTTTTGATGAAGGCTCTCATATCTTCACGGACTCCCGTCTTTGACGAATATAGGTTTTCATATCATATCGTCATTAGTAATTACATAGGCATGCATCTATGACAAATCTTGCTTCAATTTACCTGACTTGCTTTTCCAAAAATAAAGTTAGCATACAAAGCAATATGCATACTAGCAAGCAAATATATGTATCGTATCCGACACTTATAAAAATATCGTAAATACAAGAGTGGATGATAAGAATACATGTATCCTACACTAGTAAGGATCTCAATGAATGTAAGTGTGGATGGAAAGAATTGCCTTAATCAAGATATACTAGTGATATTATAACCAGAAACTTAATCTGTTAGCCATAATAAAAATACCCATACAGATTAATGAAGAAATCTTCTATTTTTCCCAACCATTAACGCAAATATGGTAGATGAAGAAACTTACAGGTGGTACTCCTTTCGAACTGAAGTGTCGTGAAATGATGATCTTAGCCACTGCCTATAAAATGGAACTCATATAAGCGTAGAAACTACAACATTCTAAAGAGCATACGAAATAAAAGTATGAGACTTAGCATAACAGCTACAGCATGTTATAAGGAAACATATTAGACACAAACTGAGAGTTCCCTATTGTACTTGTCAGCAACTCGGAGATGGTTGGGTATTGCACTATTGTACGTATACTGTTGCACATCACATTTTAAGCGCACTAAGGCAATGACATGTCAAGTCATCAATTCATGATATCGAAAATTACAATTCATTGCTGGTATAAAATATGTGAAGTAGGTTTTGTAGAGCAAAGATCCAAATCAACTTTCAGAGGATAACTATATGCACCTATTAATGTACAAATTTATCATAGATAGGTGCAACCCATGCCAATTATTTAGTATACCCTAATATAAATTTATCATATATCAGGTATTTTAGTATTTTATCGGAGTATTACTTTCATTGCTATTAGACTGTAGCGTAAGGTTCAACACTAGACTCTTCGGGAAACTAGGCATGGTACACCCCATCACCTGTCCACGTAATGTAACACTATTTCTCTTGCTCATTATCAATCTATAGGCATTATATATTGCTCTAATAGCATACTATAGAAATTTAGTAATGTTTATATTCCTTACTATAGTTCCAATTAACTGATGTGTGTTATAAGCCATTTAATAGTGTTAAAAACGAGTTAGAGCATGTATAACTATCACAACCATGACATGGTCTCTTCTAAGGTAAAGACGAGGGATATGAAATAATATTTTAGTACTAAATCTCACGAAAGCTTTATGAGCTGTAGAAACTATGGAAATGAATATTCTGGCAAAAAATATATTATAGCCACAAGAATAGCATCAGGCACTTCTGTCAGGAAGACGCAAGATAATGTACAGAAACCAAATTGATAATACATAAAGGGGAATGATAGAAGAACAGGGTGCAAGAGATAAATAGATTAACAAATGGCGCAAGAATCTAGTTGTGTTTAATTTCCTTACCATGACCTCAACTCGAGAAAGATATGGTCTCTTCTCCGCATCATGTGAAAACCGTACTCTTCCACGTCTCTCACCAGATTTTGTCCACTCCTTAAAAACATCAGGGTTTTTCCACATGTCTTCCATGTCTTCATGAGATACTCTTGATTCCCAATATATGCAACCATTACCTGTGCCCACATAACCAAGATGACATGATTTTGTAAGTAATGCTTTATCAATAGAATAAGAATAATGTTGTATAGGAAGCAGAAGCTAAAGAAAATGAAATTGCCTGGACAGAAGTAAAATATCTTCTATGTACATAACAAAAAGAAAAAACTAAAGATGCACAGTGGCAATCAGGTGCTACAAAATCAAGGTTGTGGTTTTGGGCCTCAGCTGGCTGATTGGATTTACCTAAGAAATAGCATTCTAAGAGTTCAATACAGGGCCTATAACAAAGGTACTCGTGCTATTCTGTGAAACATCATGATACCAATTTCTCCTTTCATACTAAAATGATATAAAGGGCTTCTTTGCTGTGAAGATTGCAGAAAAGTGGAAATATCAACTTACAACAATCAAACGTTACTAACAATACAGTCAACAATGGGAAAAAAATTACACGAGGAAACGAGACAAACTCAGGGATCCAAAGATGGAGCTCAAACATTCAATATGAGGAAAAAAAACTTTGGACAAGCTAACAGAACGGCAGAAAGAAAGCATCAGATATGGAACCAATCAGAAAGGCGGGGGGGGGGGGGGGGGGGGGGGGGGGGAGAGCATCAAGGGATGCAGTTCACTTCAGTTATGCCCAAAAAACTAGGTAGCAATAAAAGCCCTTCAGACCCTCATGAGTTTTGAATGCTTAATTACCTATTTAGATAATGGGTTTTGTTAACATGTGTCCTTAGGGCACATGTTAAGGACATTTAATAGATAGCATTTGGCTTTGAAAATTGTCATCTACACAGTGCCCTTAGGGCACATGTTAACAAAACCCATAATAGAATGCTTAATTCCCTATTTAAATAATAACAACCTGTCCATTGAATGTTGCCAGTCATTTACTTTTGTGGATAGTATTTTGGGGGCTCGCTTCTTGACTATGACCTTCCTCTCTACAGAAATAAATACTTATCCTTCTAATCAGTTTGCCTCATGAGTTTGGTTTGCCCTGGACACTAGGGAAGATATGTAGGATAATAATAAGAAGCCAACAGCAGATGATATTCGACATATGTAGGCAAACACAAAAGATAAGACTTCCACGTTCTGTAGAAGTTTAGCATTAATATGTAACCAGTCTCAAGTCATTTAGTTTTGCAGTATAACAACATAAAGGCTTGGTGCTTAGCTTAATAACAACTATTAAGCAGGACCATAACTTAGAGTATGCAAAGGTGCGAAGCATGGAACCTAACAACAAAGAACGGTGGCAGAATAAGCCAGTGAATGAACTCTAGTAAGAAAGATGCCATAGTGGGACAATAATAAGAAGCACAGATATGTGGTATTACAGATGTGTAGGCAAATAACACTGCTGGAGCCATGAGCATATTCGACAGAGTTAAGGGTATCTAGTCGAGTCTTAAACAATTTTCTAATTGTATTATATAATAGAAACGCAAAGGATTGGAGTCCTGCATGGTTGGCTATTGTTTAATCTGATAAGTGATATCTCACCATTCAACATTACTTTGGAGTTCCATTTCTACTAGTATGACTTACATTACTTATTCCAGAACAATGACTGTCGTCATAATCAATTGCGGTAACATCACCAATTGTACACCTTCGTCACTTTGTTAACAAAAACATTAGTAGTTTACTATGTCAATGTGCTCAGTGAGATAGCCATTTCTTGATTGAATGTTTATGGCATCCGTAAGGATCATCTAACCCGAACCTATGACACAACATACTAGAAACCTACTTCCGGTTTAGCTTATACTTGCACTACAGTTTCTTCCCCATCCTTCTACCTTTCATGCAAGGTTTGCAGAATCGGCCGATACTGATACGTATTGGCCATATCGTATTGGTTTTGGACTGTTCTGATCTGATATTGACCGATACCGACTGATGCCAACATTGAGCTTCCCGGTCAATTCACAAAGAAAAAAATTAAAACAAAAAGAGAGTACAGGAAAATATAGTATCGACACAATGATTTGGTCATGCTGAAGATCCAAATGCTACACGCTGCAACCACTTCCATTTGATGGAGTTTGATATCTATAAATTCACAACACTCCTTCATCTTAATGGTATTCCATTTACTACTTATTGTGGGTTGTACTTAGTCTAACTAAAAGCAATTAAATAAAAAATATCTATTGCGAGTGACTCATTCAACAATATTGGATATTATTCCATCCAAAAATAACGAATAATAACAAATAATACATAAAATTATGCCTCAATGTATAATATGTTTTTCTCATAATTTATTTTCATGATTTTAAATTATCTCTTTAACTTTCCAAAACCAAGAACTTTGAAACTTTGATGTGAAATTGCCGAAATCGATGATATGGATATCACAAGAAAGTCTGAAACCAATTCTAATACCGATACTGCGAAGCTTGCTTCTATGTACTGCATGATTCGCAATTCGCATGCTTTTGGTGTAGGTGTACACAGATTTACCCTGATCTTTATGGAAAGGAATTGTTATCATGTCAGAAGAAGTTTGGTGTAAATTGTATAGTGCACATAAAGCATTATACTAATTGATGTTCTATTTATTGTTTGTATATAGATTGTATGTCTAAATTTATACATGAATTGGAGTTTGTCTTTAAGATCCATGCCTTGATTTGCATTCCTTTCAACAATTCATATTCAAATTTAAAGCAGGATCTTGAACCTATTACTCAAAGAGCTTTTTACTAACCAATAGGATGTTATATGCACTGAGCCTAACCTGGAATAGAAAGTCTTTATCACATAGTGAATCAATTTGTCATGTGGGCTGAGATGTTTTAGCTTTGTTCCAGCAGCAAGTATTGTAGTGTCAGACATGCTTAGATGCAATGCAGTTATTTAAGTCCAGAAACTATACATATCATTGCTAAACTGGAATGAAGTAAGATATTGAATATTGTAACCTACAAATACAAGAAAGCCTTTATCCAAAATTTGGTGGGCAACTATTTGAATCCTTTTCTTCAATTCAGCTCTATTGAGGGCCACAGCCTCTTTAGCTTTAGCAAATGAATATAGAAACCTCATACAATGATTTATCTATTGACATGTATGCCCGATCAACATTTAAATAAATTGATAATACTATGAAAGTGAATAACTAAGAAGTGATAATTAATTTATTTTACTAGTAAAGATGAAAATTGACAACCTGCCTTCCCTGAAGCTGATACATCAACAACACTCAATGCATCAGGTGTCAAATCAGTTACATTATTCTCTGGTAATCTGCAAAGAGAGAGTGATAATATTAAGAAATACTGAATATTTGAGCCCTTACCTGTATTAGATTATAAGAATTTGAAATAAAATATCATTGTGAAAGGACAGAATGAGCGGCATTAAAATATATCCAGCATAATTGGGTCAATATAACCTGTCTTCCAATCTAACCTGTTTCAGCTATAATTGGGTCAATATAATCGTGGACTTGGGGAATCATTATTTGATGCTTGGCCTTGAATATTTATCCAGTTTTCATTGACAGGTTCTAACAAACGAATCAGAGTTCAGTCTCGTGTAGGCCTTTTGAAGCTTATATAATTTTCATATTGAAGCCAATCTACTGTTTGTATCGAGATCAACATCTAATAATTCTCTCTTAAAGTAAAAGAGTTTTATATTGCCCACATCCAACTCACTATGGGAGGAAATGCAAAAAATACAACACATATGCTGCTCGATTAAATTGGTAATGAGCAAAAGTAGAACCAGTCTTGCAATGCACCACATAAAGAGCTCAAACGTCAAAACAAGCAACTTTTCCACCACCATTCTGACTTTGGTAATAAATTATTTATTGAACTTTTTACAATAAAGTCGAAGCAATAAGATGAAGTGACGAAAACGAGACAATGAAAGTATCTTTTGTCAGACAAATCTTTCTTTCTTGTATGAAATGAAACAACCTAAGTTTAAAGAAGGGATCCAATTGCTAAAAGCAGCTTTGAAATGGAAAAGAACACTTTAAGGAGAGCATGTGGAATAACAGGAGTTCCTTTCTACAAGACAATTGACATCATCCAGAAAATCATATACTTCACTATCACACTTGTTCTAATTCTTTCCAGAAATTACATAAAGGACACCGGTATATCCTCGCTTGGATCCAAGTACGAGCTAAATAAAATAAGCAGCAGATTTTTTCTTTCTTTCTGAGATAACTGTTGTAGCCGACCCCAAAATTGGGGTAAAGGCTTTGTTCTTGTTGAAATAACTGTTGTAGCAGGAAAAAAGAAGCAATATATAGGTGTGCCAAGATAATTATAGCTAATCCATTAAAATTTGAAAATTCATTGAGGTCTTGATGCAAATAGGGATTAGTACCTTATAACTAGTATAATAAATAATTAGCTAGGTGTCAAGAACCTAGTCGACTTCTGAGCATTTAAACCATGTTTACTCGTCCAACTTCAATGGTGGTGGTAACACTAAGAGGCTTGAGGTGTGATATGTTTCAAGGATATAATGTTAAATGCTAAACAAAAAAGATATACTCAAAGTATAACTATAGTTAAAAATAAAATGGTTTTACATATTCAAAAAATAAATTAGAATGTTACCATATGCCTTCATTGATTTAAAATGTTAAGCAATGCACAATCAATGATCTAGGTAGTGATAGCTCTGTATAAAGTACCACCTCATATTTGTTGGTAAACTGTGTTTGACAGAAAGGTATCGTTGGAAATAGTCCATGGTCGACTTGTGGGTTGCCTTGTTTATGCCCCCTTTGTAAGCTCTTACAACATATTCTTCACTTCTTTCTCTGTAAATATCAGTATTAGTGTTAGTACTTTTGTGCATGATATCCTCATAATTGGAGAATGAAATAAACCAGGAGGGAAAATAATAAAGGCACAAGTTGAAACATCAAAGACATGCATGGTTTCAACGAATTACTTTAACTACTACATACTTTCCATCATGATTAGATAGCCATATTATATAGGCTGCACCAAGATACACATTCACAAAAGGCCAGTAGAGCATACTTGGATCTTCCTCTATATTATAATTACGGTAGCCCATTTCCCTGCAAAAATTTATCACACAAAAGTGAGCTATAGCTTCCATGTTTTGATGAGTCATTTTGATATGCTACTACATTTGTATCACGATACGTAGTACCTGACCAACCATTCAGCAGTGGAAGGAAATAGCTGCATGATACCAATTTTTGTCTCCTTTACTTTCTTATCATACTGCTGTGCGAGAAGTTGCCTGTCACTTAAAATTTCAGCAAGTGCACAGACCATTTCCTGCATTATGAGCATCAATACTAAGTGCTATAAGCACAAACTCTCCTGAAAGATATGAAAGGATCAAATGCCAAAGACAATGACGCTGCTGCTGCTGAAAATTAGCACAGGACAAAAGAAGTACCGGTTCTATCTGCGATTTGAAGTGCCTATCAAAAGTAATTTTAGCGACGGCCTGAAAGGAAAGAAATTCTGCATCAAACTAAATGGTTCATCACATTTACAGGTGACTACAATCTTCAAACAGCTGTTTATTATCATTGATTACTACAGCCTACAGGATCATTCCCCAGAATAAAGATTCAACTATTCACTTCATCAAGTTCCTCACCACTAAGATTTTGGAAGACATACCTCATGCCACAAATCTTCCCCTCACACAATAGTCCCAAGCTAGATACTTGGAATGAAAAATAAGTGGGGAAACTCATAGTATAGTGGAAAGTGAATCCACATTCCACAGTCATAGACTCATATCATAAAACCAAAGTTTTACTTAATTCATCAACTTACTCACAGCCACACAAAATCACAATTAATTCATAACAGCACATTTCAAAGCCCCAAGTGAAGAATCAATAACCGTGTTGGAACTTGGGTTGTCTCATGTGGAGCTACCTCACTTCCCTTACAGAGTAATGAAACTAGTATGATCATGTATACATATGTTGTTGCTTTAGGATGTAAAATATAGACCACTTACGTTCATTTCTGTCTGTGTGAGATATGTCTGTCCATCAGGATCCCTAGAGAGGTGAACTTTCTGTCCCATTTTCTCATTAGCCTCACGCCACTCTTTACTGACGTCAGCATCCTCCCACATTAATTGCATATCCTCCGGATCCACGCAATCATCCCAATATTTGAAGCTCATGGACATTTTAAACTAACTGGGATGTTTTCTGATTAGTATAGCAACAGAATGATGATCAAATCAGTATGCAGCGCCACTTAACATAAAGCTAGCAGCTGATATTTCGTAACAAGTAAGACTCGTATACATATAGCATGCATGAGTGCCAACAGCTCATTCAAATAGTGGGAGTGTAATGATTCAGTTGATCATTCATTCTTTTAATCAAATGCTTGAACTAAAACGAAGAAAAACAAACCAGGTCTCACAAAATCCAAAATTATATCTGTTTCCTAACAACCTACAATTCCAAAAGCCTTCTAGAATTCAAATGACAGCAAACGGTTGATCTCTTATATTTATGCATGCATTGGGATGTAGCTATCTATAAGAACTTAAGCCACCATACAAACAACACAACCCAAATTCACATAATATTAACAAAAGAAACTGTTTGAGGATAACCCACTATTTCAAGATCCAAGCGTGATTTGAACATAATCATATAATAAGCTAAAGGTAATAAACAATCATGCTTCTCACAGTGAAAGGTTGTCCTATTAGTTAATATCCATGTATGCAATTGGTTTGTTAATGAGAAACCCATCCACCATACAAACAACATAAACCAAATTTAGATATGATCACAAAGAAATAAATATTTTGAGGAGAACCCATTATTCTAATATCCCAGAACAAATCAGCTAATCACTACACTCTATGTATTGTGTAATATGTGAGATTAAGCCATATTAACAAAAAAATCACCCAAGAAGTTCCCGAAAGAAATGAAATTTTGAGGAGGACCCATTATTCCAATATCCCATAAGAACTCAAACTAATCTTATACAGGTAAAGATTCAAATATTCAGTACTCTATGTTAAAGTCCCTGCCATTTGCACCAAAACTCTAGTGGGGTTTTGTTTCTTTCATAACTATATAGTGCTAGCTTTAAATTGATGAGCACTCTATACTGCTAGTACTTTAAAGTACATATATTGTTTGTTTTTCATAACTATATAGTGCACTTAAAGTGTTGATATTTGTTTTTTCGTCACTTTAAAATGCATTATAAATGTATGAATTGACTACTTTGACATCAAATACCATGGCATTATTTTAGACACAAATTCACTGGTAAAAATGAAAAAAAAAAAAACATAGGTTCGCTCTCAAGTACTTGTATCAACACAACACAAAACCATTTCATCCCAAAAAAAATGAACTATTTAATAATTTGGAAACTTAGTTTTTTGACACCAAAAATTATTTAAGTGTTAATTTTTACGCCAAATGGCCATTATGGGCCCCAAAAATTATTTAATAATTTAGAAAGTCTGAAACTAGTTTCTTTTAGAGCTAAAGAAAACGGTAAGAAGAAGGGATTAGGGATTTTTGGCCATGTTTTGTTGAAGGTTACGATGATCTTTTTTGCAGTAACAAGTTAAGCGTTAATTATAAGCTCAATATTTGAGCTTACAATTTACCGCTTATAAAGGGCATCACTATATAGTGATGAGCACTTTAAAGTGCCAAAAACAAATACTTTAATGGTCCCTCACTTGTTTCGGCACTTTAAAGTGCTTAGCATTGTATAGTGCAAAAAACAAACACCCTCTACAGCTTTGGTGAGGGTTAACATTAATATTATTCAGCAGTCTATACATTATGTTAGGGTTCTGACCAGAGTGACAAAATCCCCAAAAATATTCTTTTTAACAAGAACCGATTATTCCAAAATCCCATAATAGTTCAAACTAATAACCATATTTTCTGCATTGCATTATGCTTCTAATACAAGTGAAATTAACCCAAAAAATCCCAAACAAAATCAATTTTTGAGGAGAACCCATTATTTCAAGATCACACAAAAATCCAAACTAATCATCATACTATGTATACATTATATAAATGTAAAAAATCAAATTTTGAGGAATGCCCATTATTTCAAGTTCCCACAAGAATCCAAACTAACACCCATACTCTATGCATTGCGTTCCGTCTTCTACTACATATGAAAGCAAGCCAAAATAACCAAGAAAATCCCCCAAAAAAATAAAAATAAATCACAAGATCCCAACTAATAATCATCACACCCAATGTAATGCATTGCATCGTGTCTTCTAGTACATATAAAACAAGCAAAATTAACCCCCAAAAAACAACCAAAAAAATCATAAAAATGATTGTGAGGAAAAACATGGGATCCAATAAATAGATAGATACCTAGCGGAGATCCGGCGGATGGGCAAAAAAAGAAGAAGCTAAATTTGGAGGAACGGATTTGGGGATTTTGGGATAGAAAGCACAGATTTTTTTTTTTCCCCCTCTCTGGCGTGGCCCAACTAATTATGTGAAAATGTTGGAGGACGGTTGGTTGGTGGGCCAGCCTGTTGGTATCCTTGTGGAGTGGAGAAAGGGACACTGTAACAACTAGGTGTGTCGGATACAAAAAAAAATGGGTTTATGATAAAGCTAATACCTGTCTATCATCAGTTGATGCACCCACTCCCTCCACCCCTAACGCTCTCCGTCTGATAGAGCGCGATCGTGACCATATTTTTTTATGATAAAACTACGCGACGAAAATTTTGTATTGACTTGTAGGCAAATTATAACCTTACAATAAAATAATTACATGTAATTGGTACAGTTTACGAAGTTATGGAGAAGTGCGGCGATGGAAGTCTTGTCAGTTGCATGATCACTTTGTTTTGTTGACGATCCAAATCCGAGACAAAATAGTTCTTCTCGACTTTAGTGAGTTCTTCTCGGATGTTTCAGAACTTTAAGACGTCGAAAGGTTGTCGTCGAGTTAATCGAAAAACACTCTTTTGATTGCAATGACTTTTGCGGAAAAGTTTGTAGCTCACGTAGGTTGAAAGAGATCGGGTTCACTTGGGATCAATCTTCTATTGCAGTGCTTGATGGTTGTAACCCATGGAATGGAACTTTGGGGGTCCTTCCCGTATGCTTAGAGTGGAATGAAAGAAGACTCGGGAGAAGACCCATTTTTAGTTCTGATGGACGCTATTTATGTCACGACCCGCACCCAGTGAAAGGGCACGAGAAGTAATGAACGCCCAGCATACGCCGCAGTGTCGGCGGTAAAACGCTGTCCTGAGTCACAGTATCTAACACAGTCTAAAATAAACTCTGAATGGAGAGTAATAATAATAACTCAATCACAATACTAAGATGGAATAGAAGAATGAATCTCAAGAGAGTCACAGATAAAAGTCTAGGTGTCAACCACCAGAAAAATCTCAAGTACAGAAGTACAACTCATAAAGTCTCAAACAGAAAATACAAATAAAGTACTAAGTCTCAGCTAGACTAAAGGCAAGTCCTCAGCGACTGTGGGATCCTCCTGAGGGTCCACGTCGCCAGTGTCATCTAAGCCAATGCCATAATAGGTAGGACAGTACTCCTCATCAATAGCTGTAAAATTTTCAACATGCCTAGTCAGGACGGAACGAGCACATATCTCTCACAACAGTTCATAGCAGGAATGGACATATAAAGCAAGCTATAGAAAACTATACATGAATCGCTGTAAAGAAAGTCAACAAGAGAGAGAGACTATAAAATGAGATATAATATGATAATAGAGAAATATAACCTTCTACGTGAATCAGAGCATGAATTGGTTATGTAAACGGTCTGGGTTGCACATGGATACAGCTATGGAGTGCACATGGATACCTACTGAGGATAATGATCACATAACCAACTACACTCTCCCTGCCCCCAATCAATACACAAGGATCAATACATGTTATGTTATTGCACATGGATATCAACTACTGTATACATGGAGCTCATATGGTCATGAGTGTACATGAATAACATATGAGTGCACATGGATAAATATGAATACATGGAGAACATGATGGCCATGATAAAGTACATGAACATGACATACTCGATGTATCCGAGAGGATAACATCGCATGAAAAGATCCAGAGAGTACTAATCCGTGTGAACATCGTGTCAACATCAAGTATACTAGTCTATAACAAGATAACATATCCAAGGAAGTATGAAAAGATCAGAGAATGTACTCGCCTGGCAAATCGAACTGTTGATGATGAGGTGTAACTAAACTGGGGCAATGTAAACCTATTTAAAATACACACATGTCACAACCAAGTCTAAAATATCAAAAGAAATAGCTACAATGCAAAACTACATGCTTCTAGGTCCATTTTGATCAAAGTCAACCCTTGGTCAACTCTGGTCAAACCTGGTCAACGTTGGTCAAACCTGGTCAAACCTGGGTCAACTGGTCCATCTACTAATTTCTAGGTCATACACAAAATTTCAGGTCATTCGGAGTTCGTTTGAGTTGAATTGGATCAAGTTTGACCCAAAGTTGACTTTTGTCAATTTGGTCAACTTGTCGGCCAATTCGACTAAACTAAGCTCGAAATGACAAACCAAATCTGTCCTAGGGCTCCTATAGTCATATACACAACTACAATCTAATCTAAGAGAATTAACAAGCAATTATATATATATATATATATATATATATATATATATATATATATATATATATATATATATATATATATATATATATACACACACACACATGTGTATATACAAACAAACAAAACTCAAATCTAACAAAAGTGGTGTGTGCGTGTGTATGTACTGGTGCTTACTGAAATGAGGTAAATTCTGAGATTAAAACAGCAAACACAATCATGATATATCCCAAATTAATATACTATTATATACATATATATACAATCAAGAAACTATATATATATATATATATATATATATATATATATATATATATATATATATATATATATATATATATATATATATATATACAATGCTCAAAAGGAAAGTAATACCAATGGTTTTTGAAATAGGTTTAATGAATCCAAATCTGAAATTAAAACCATCTCGACCCATTCTCAACATGTATGTATTAGCAATGGGTTTCAACGGGGTTATATATATATATATATATATATATATATATATATATATATATATATATATATATATATATATATATATATATATATATATATATATATAATTGAATATATGTATACAAAACTATATAGCAAGCATATATACTCATAATTGATGAAAAATTATGAAACAAAACCAAAGGTTGGTTCCCACAAATCCGAAACCTCATATAAGTCCTGAAAACTCAGATTTTATAACTAAGAAGTTGGAAATCAAAATATCGTATTTAACTCAAAAATCGAAATATCATATAAATCTCAATTTTATCCAATTCAATGAAAATCCGATTATGCTTGGAAAAAGCAAACAATTAGGTGATGATCCCGCGGATCACTTCCCACAAGTTCTAATTATCATATATGAGCTAACAATTCAGAAAGTACGGACTAAAAAGTCAAGGATCGAAAAATCACATTTATATTCAAAACTTTGAACCCGAAAAACTCAATTTTGACAAAACGACTCAAAACGCAAAATACACCAAATCAACCCGCGAAACTTGGCATACACGTTGGCCTCGACCCACGTGATGCGCTCGGGTATTCTCGGGTTCGAAATCGTGTCCGTGTCGTGTCCACAGAACGCGTATCAGAATTTTCCGATACCGCGTGGTACGCGTGCGTTCTCGCTCGTTTGAGCGACGCACACGCAACGAAACGCCATGTGCTTGTGCACGTAGCTGGAGGGGTCCTGGGGTAGGTCTAGGACACGATGACATGGCGACACGATGCGCCAAAGTGCACGCAGACCCACGCGCCTGCGCGGCCTGCTGCGCGCGCCCGCGCACCCTCGTGCGCGTGGTGCCGGCCTCGCTGCTCCCTCGTCGGGCCACGCCGTGACTAGGGATTCGTCCTACGGGTCGTCTAGGTCAACATGTCCCAGGTCCTGGAACGGGTCTTCGCTGCGTCGTGTGCGCGCACGAAGTCCATTTTCGCGATAAAAATCAGCCCGAGTGCACAGTGTGGCCGACCAGTGCACGCACGATTTCTCCGCGCTCGCTTGACGAAACGTCGTGAAATTTTATGGACATGTGGGCAGAGGTTGCCCCCACGTGATTGTAAAATTTCACGCAAGACAGAGCTCTATGCGTTGAGTTATGACGCACAGACTGTAGGACGTGCACGGGACCGTGCACGGGATCTCGTGCACGCATGTCCGTGTCCGAAACGTCGCTGAAAAGTCATCGATTTCCAATCTGTCTTCACGAAAGTTTATTGAAATGATATTATCTAAACATCTATAAAGTCAGAATCGAAAACAGCAACTTTCAATCCTAAGCGGCATTTCGTCGAACACGTGCGGTAAGGGACCGACACGGGCTCGATACCTCCATCAAACGGAGTCGAAATCCCACCAAATTTTGTGGGCAAGGCTAGGGCACCTATATGGATGCAAAAATGAAGAAGAAACCCAGATTTACAATGGTAGATTAGGGTTTTACCTATTGAGTATCAAAACTCAATGATCGAGGCTCCTCGGTTGTCGTGTCGACCAATTTTTGTCACGACCCGCTACCCAAATTGTTGGGCCAGGCCGAGGCATGCCCAGCCTACGCTGAGATAAAACGTAGTAAGCTGTTCTAAAGACAACAGGATAAGACTAAATGTGCTAACAGTTCTATAAGTGAAGAAGAATCATAAATGCTCCAAACACAAAAGTCGTCGTATATAGTAAGATGTCCAAGTACAAGCAAACTGAAGTGTAAAACTGGATACATGTCCAGTTACAAAATGATATAGTCTAATACATGTCTCAAAAGTCTAAATAAACAAAAGACATCTAGGCGAGGTTCCCCGCAGGAACATCCTCGTAAAGCAGAGCCGGGTCCTCGGCAGTAACTCCATAGTATGAGTCGCAGAGTAACTCCTCCTCAGTAAGGACACCTACAACGTTATCCTGTCAGGACGGGAGCAAGTACTAAATCTAGCAAACTAGCATATGAAATATGGAAATGAACATGAGAGGAATAACTGGAAAGCATGGCATCACATAGTCTATCATGGCAAGGATACATATGTCATAGAGACAGATGTATATGTAATGTTTAAAACTGTAGCAAGTACGTGATCGGTCAATAGATGTACAATGTGCCGAGGCATAATGTAAATAAAATGTACATACATACAAGTGCACAAGCATAGGTGTACATCCGTACAGAAATGCGGGATAATGGCCTACGGCGCAGATTCATATAAAATGAACTTTGCTCGGTACGATAATAGGGGCAATGATCACGTACACTACTATCAGTTTCCCCATAACCCATATTCTAATCATGTGAGAGACATATCAAGACCGTTCTAAGCATGGTAATAACTGTAAGTACAACATGTAAAGATCTGACTTGCTACCCCAAGGATCAGCATTTAACATGGTGGGGTTTGCAGTTCATTTATGTGACAATATGTAAAGTTCGTAGAAAGTACTTGCCTCTAGCAAAGCAAAACAAAACAAGCTGCGATAACAGTGCTACGGATGTCCAGTAACTCGTCGCTGTAGGAGTAAATGCAATAACTTAGCTTTTACACTAAGCTAAAATACTAGATCACTAAACTGGTGTGACACGACTTGTGATTGGGCACCTAGCCAAAATAATGACTTGGCCTAGGAGACCAATGCGGGGGTGACACACTATGTTAACTAACTTTCCAGGGTCTTTACACTAGTGAGGGATGGGGTTCAATATGACTAAAACTCCAAATAACACAAAAAGCTACAAGTCGTAATTAATCAATAAATAAATCAAAAGATCATTGTGTTCTAACAATTTTAGAGATAGACAAAAAGTCTAGTTTTTCTTAAAGTAAAGTATCAAAATGATCCTTGTTAATCATAGAAATTTATTATAATTTTTCTGGAATTTATTAACTAGTACAAATATTTTATAAAAATTAGTTTTCCTAAGTATACAGAAAGTGAGTTTTGGTTTCATATGCCAAACTAGTGGCAAAACAGTAAATTAAATACTACAAAAATTATACTAAATTAGCCAACTTAACAAAGTATCTAAAAACTATTTTTCCATAATTTTAGCAACACTCTAAGTATTTTTAGAAGATCAAAAACAGCTATGCACACAATAATTAATTATCTGCATATTTTGTCCATGTATATAATTTGAACCAAAGTTCAAATACAGGACCCAAGGCCATGAATCAAGTCCAATATGACTTGTACAGGTCTTGAATGTGTGAAAACACATTTGAGCCCAAATACCCATGCTAGGCTTGGACACCAAATGGTTGCAGTAATTTAAATACAATAAAATACAATTTGGTAAAAGTACAAAATAATTATTAATATTTTAATAGGGCAAAGTTATGCATAGTGAAAAATATAAATACATGTGTTAAAAGTACATATATATTTGTAAGGAAAATACTTAATTTATAAAGTATATATATACATATATACAATTATATATATATATATATATATATATATATATATATATATATATATAAGAATACACTTAATAATATAGTGTATATATATATTATATATATACATAGAAAAATATATATATAAACATATATATATATAATTACTAACTAATAAATATATACCTATATATTAAATACTGTTAAAATATAGTATATACACATATATATATATATATATACTAATATACATATATACATATATATATAAATATATATATAAAACTGAAAAAAAGAAAAAGAAAAAGAAAAGAAAAAGGAAACTGTAAAGGGGGGGCTTGAACTCAGCCCAGCACAGCGCGCGGGGGGGGGGGGGGGGGGAGGGGGGGGTTTAGACTCGGTCGGGCTGGCCATGGGGTCAGCCCGCTGGGTTCGTTTAGAGTTAGGTTTTAGTTTATTTTATTTAGGTTAGAAATTAAATGGGTTTTTACCCGTTAAGCAAAGCCCAAACCCGTTAGTCTAGTTTACAGTTCGTCTCGTGTCCATACAGTCCAGGACACGAGAAGTTGAAATCTGACACAGAGTCGACGTGTCCGTGCCCAGCACGACACGTACGACTCGGCTAACACGTGTCCAGCACCACAGTCATGTCCCCTGTGTCTAGGCGAGTCTTGTGTCTCAGTTTGGGACACGCACGACACAGAAAAGGGATTTGTTACCTTCGTGTCCGGCTGAGGGGTGGAAGTCGAGGGGGCGAACGGCGGCTGGGGGCGTCGTGGACAAGGCGCTTGGGCGGCGCTGGACGCGGCTCGACGAGGCGGTCCTGATGGTGGTGGTTGGGGACGACGACGTCGAGCGGTGGTGGTCGAACGGGGGTCGCCGGAGATGGGTGGTGGTTGGATCTGGAAGTGGGGATTGGGGACGGAGCTGGGGCTGTGAAGGGTCGTGGCGGTGGTAGTCGAGAAGAGGGAGGTGAGGGGTTTATTTATAGAACTCTAGGGCGGTGGGATTAGGGCTAGAAATTAGGATTAGGGTTAGGGTTTCGGCGATCGTCGTCGGAGACGACGACAGCGCACGGTCGTCGGGGGCAGTTAGGGTTAGGGTTTTGCAGGAAACCCCCTAGAAAATTAGGAATTTCTATTTAGGTCCCTCCCTCAGTCAAATGTAAATTTTAATTTGCAAATTGACTCCCGCGAGTAATATTTGCAAAATATATTTGCAAAAGACAATTGGGTTATTGCAAAAAGTATTTAAAACAATTTTAAATATTGCAAACCTAATTTAAAACAATTTATAAAATTACAAAATGGTATTTCTGGTATTTAAAAGCTATTTAAAAACATTTAGAAATTCTAAAAAAATTCCCAATAATTATTATAAAATATTTTAATGCCAAAATAATCATTAATGGCCAATTATCACTAATAAACAAAATTTTGAAAATCAGGGGTTGACAAGTCTTCCCTCCTTGAAAAATTTCGTCCTCGAAATTCACAAGGATTGAAGACCCGACAATATTCTAACATAGCAAGCAATGTAACAAAATAACTAAGGCTGCGATCGAAACTAACCTCTAAGGTATCAAGCGGGAACGGGTGGTTCCCCCGCAGCGGTTGGATCGAACAAGTAAGGGAATCTCTCCCTCATGTCCGACTCCCTCTCCCAAGTAGATTCACCTGGGGAGTGACGGCTCCAAGCTACTCGTACTAGGGATATAACCTTGTTCCTCAGCCTCTTCTCTCTCCTGTCTAATATCTCCACTGGCTGCTCAGAAACTGTAAGGCTCGGTCCGACCTCCAACTCTGAATGGTCTAGCACATGACTGGGGTCTGGAACATATCTCCTCAGCTGAGACACGTAAAAGACATCGTGGACTCCTGCTAGGTTGGGTGGAAGTGCAACCCTGTAAGCTACCTCTCCGATCCTGCCAAGTACCTCGAACGGCCCGATATATCTGGGGCTCAGCTTCCCTCCTCGTCCGAACCGGTTCGTCCCTCGAGTAGGTGATATCTTCACTAGCACCATATCACCGTCTGCGAACTCCATCGGCCTGCGACTAGCATCAGCCCAGTGTTTCTGCCTGTCCTGAGCTACTCTGAGCCTGTCTCTGATCATCCCGACTTTCTCTGCTGCATCCGTGATCATCTCTGGCCCAAGCATAACTCAGTCTCCGACATCATCCCAAAAGAGCAGTATCCGGCATCGTCATCCATATAGCGCCTCGAAAGAAGACATACCAATACTGGCCTGGTAGCTGTTGTTGTATGAAAACTCTACCAAGTGCAGATGGCTCTCCCATGATCCTCCGAAGTCCAGCACGCAGGTCCTCAGCATATCCTCCAGTGTCTATATCGTCCTCTCGGACTGCCCATCTGTCTGCGGGTGGTACGCCGTACTGAACTTGAGCCTACTGCCCAACTCCTCCTGCAAGCTCCTCCAGTAGTGGGATGTGAATCTGCTGTCTCTTTCTGACACGATGCTCACCGGCACTCCATGTAGGCGAACTATCTGCTGCATGTATAGCTCCGCCAACTTCTCGGTGGAAAGCCCCACCTTGAAGGGTATGAAGTGCGCACACTTCGTCAGCCTGTCTACAATGACCCAGATGGCATCCTTCCCTCCTTGGGAATGAGGAAGCCCTGAAACGAAGTCCATCGTAATATGTTCCCACTTTCACTCGGGAATGGGTAGTGGCTGCAACAAACCAGCTGGCCTCTGGCGCTCCGCCTTGACCTGCTGGCAAACTAGACACCTCGAAATAAAACGTGATACATCCCTCTTCATCCCGTGCCACCAAAAATGTTCTCGCAAGTCACGGTACATCTTGTTAGCACCAGGGTGAATAGAATATCTCGATCGGTGCGCCTCCTGCAAAACTGCCTCTACTAGCTCTCCTCTCGGTACGCACAATCGGCTGCCACGCCTCAAGGATCCATCCTCTGCTATAGTGAAATCATCCAGCAATCCAGCTAATGCCTGAGGTCGAAGTCTGCGAAGGCTCTCATCTGTAGACTGTGCCTCCCTGATCTGCTCCATCAAACCTGACTGAATGTCAAGTGCCATCATCTGTATCACTGATCCTGGCCGAACTAGCTCGATACCGAGCTTCTCCAGATCCTCCCGCAAATGCCGATCAATCATCAAGTACCATGCCATCGGATGCCTGCTCAGCGCATCTGCCACCACGTTTGCCTTCCCGGGGTGATACTGTAAATCGATGTCGAAGTCCTTCATCAACTCCAACCATCGTCTTTGCCTCATGTTCAGCTCTTTCTGCGTGAACACATACTTCAAGCTTTTGTGGTCAGTAAAGATTTCCACATGCTCTCCGTATAAGTAATGTTTCCATAACTTGAGGGCAAAGATCACCGCAGCTAACTCGAGGTCATGGGTAGGATAATTCCTCTCATGAGTCCGCAATTGTCTAGATGCATAAGCAATTACTTTCCCATGCTGCTGTAGGACACATCCTAGCCCCTTCCCAGAAGCATCACTGTATATGGTGAAACCTCCAGAACCTGAAGGTAAAGTCAGAACTGGAGCGGTCGTCAACCTCCTCTTCAGCTCCTCAAATGCTGTCTGGCAGTCCTCAGACCAAATATACTCTGCGTCCTTCCGCGTCAGCTTCGTCATGGGTTCAGCTATCCTAGCAAAGTCCTGGATGAACTTTCTATAATAGCCTGCTAAACCCAGAAAGCTCCTGATCTCTGAAACTGACGTCGGAGCCTTCCACGTCTCAACTGCAGCAATCTTCCTGGGATCCACCGAGATTCCATCTCCAGTGACCACATGGCCGAGAAACTCCACTCGGTCTAAAAAGAACTCGCACTTCGGCAGCTTGGCAAACAATCTCTCCTGCCTCAGAATCCCCAAAACTATCCGCAAGTGCTCTGCATGCTCCTCCGGCGTCTTCGAGTATATCAGGATGTCGTCAATAAATACTACGACGAACTTATCCAGATACTGGTGAAATGTCTTATTCATCAAGTTCATAAAGACAGCTGGCGTATTTGTGAGACCAAATGGCATCACCAGAAACTCGTACTGCCCATACTTCGTGTTGAACGCCGTCTTCTAGATGTCTACTGGCCTAACCTTCACCTGGTGGTACCCGGATCTCAAATCTATCCTGGAAAACACCTTCGCCCCGCTCAACTGGTCGAACAAATCATCTATCCTGGGCAGAGGATATTTGTTCTTGATGGTGATGGCATTCAAAGCCCGGTAATCAATACACAATCGGACTGTACCATCCTTCTTAGGCACAAAGAGCACTGGTGCTCCCCATGGAGAAGCACTGGATCGAATGAAACCCTTTTTTCAATAGGTCATCAATCTGCTCTTTCATCTCTATGGCCTCCTTGGGATTCACTCTATAGCAAGCCCGGGATACTGGTGATGAACCCGGCACTAAATCTATAGTGAACTCCACATCTCTGTCAGGTGGAAGTCCTGGAAGATCCTCTGGAAATACATCCATAAACTCCCTAATGATAGGGTGTGGCGGTGCTGCGTCCCCGACTGTCGCACAACAGTTCGGCTCTAGGCTGATCTCCGGTCCTGTCCTACTGACTCGAAATGGTACTGTGCCTGGGGGACTGAACAAAACACTACCCTCATGGAAATCTATAGATGCATGGGCATAGCTAAGCCAGTCCATCCCCAATATGATATCATAACCGGGGAGTGGCATCACAAAGAATTGCCCCTCGAACTCTCTTCCGGCTATCAGAATAGAGCATCTATAGCTAGCTCTAATAGGCACTGGTCCTCCTCCCATCATTACTCTACTAATCTCCGTCGTAGGCGTAGATACTAAGTGATGTTCTTGCATAAACTCTAATGATAGGAAGCTATGAGATGCACCAGAATCAAACAAACATAGAGCTAGAAAAGTATGCAAATAAACATGACCTGTAATGACGTCAGCTAAGTAATCCGGCTCCGAAACCTGCTCCGGCTCCGGCTCAACGGCTAGACTATAAACTCTCCCCTGAGGTCCCTTCTACTGCTGCAGATGCTGCCCGAACCTCTGCTGCTGAGTCGGGAGCGGTCCTCTAGTCTTCGCTACTGGGCAGTTCCGAAGCTGATGGGTGGCAGACCCACAAACTAAACACTGACCCAACCTCTTCCTGCAGACGGCGAAGTCATGACCCGGCCTTCCGCAGAAAGAACATATAGCTCCCTTCTGCTGCTGCTGCTGACGAGATCCCGGGGCTCGAACTGGCGGGGTCTGATGGTGTGGTGTAGAGGGACGGTAAGTCTGCTGGGGTGGCGTCGGGGCTTTCTGCTGGAAAGCCTGACGCTTGGACGGTCCCTCATGATGTACAGGAGCCGGCCTCTTGCAAGACAGAAGACGCTCCTCAATGCTCCGGGCCAACTCTAGGCTCTGATAGTAGTCAGTCGTACCGTTCGTCACTATAAGAATGTCAATGTCTGGAACTAGACCATGGCAAAACCTACGGGTCATCTCCTCTGGATCAGCAACCAGACTAGGAGCAAAATGGCTCAAGCGACTGAACTCTCCCGCATAGTCATCAACAGAACGGTTCCCCTGCTGGATGTTCTGGAAGCGTAGCCCCATGGCTACTCTGGCAGTGGTCGAGAAGAACTTCTTCTTGAACTGGGTCTTGAACTGGTCCCAGGTGGCTCTACCTCTCGCGAACAACGGCTCATTCCTGAACCAAACTCCGGCTAAGTCTATCAGCAGAAATCCTGCTGCCTCGACCTGAAGGTCATCCGGCATCCTAACTCCCAGAAGCTTCCTCTCTACAGAATCTAGCCAGTCATCAGCTACTACTATGCCTTCAGTCCCTGAGAACTCCTTGGGATTCAGACCCATAAAGTCCTTGACCGTCCCCGCTCTCTGCCGTGGCTCTACATATGGTGGGGCTACGGGACGTCCCTCAGAACGCTCCATGCTCTGACGGAGTAGGGTGGTCTGCTCCTGATGGGTTGTTAGGAACCCCTGGATCAGTGTGAGCAGCTGGGTCCCGTCGAGTGTGACGGAAGCCTGGGTGGGTATAGTGATAGGGGGTGGTGGAAGTATCGGGTCCTGCCGGGCCTGGGATGTGGAAGGTGGTATCTGGGTCTGTGGATCTGTGGAGTGGGGGATTGTGGTAGGTGGAGATGCATCAGTCAACTGGTCAGCTGACTGGATATGGAGGGCCCCATTCTCGGGGGTAAAATGCTGGGACGAACGAGTAAGCACCATCTAAATTACACATAAAAAGACTTATAAGGACTTGTTTAAAGTAAGCAATCATATGCAAGAAAATCTAATTATAATAGCAAATATGTGATGTATTTCCTATGTTGCAATCCTAGCATTCCCCTAGGTGTTCTAAGCGTCTTTCTTAATGTTGTCTAATTACCTTAAGTTCCTAATTGCAGGCATGCTTGGTACAATAACGTAACCAAACAATTTAGTCGGGACCTGCATGGGCCACCACTAAAAACATGTCACGATCCGCTACCCAAATTGTTGGGCCAGGCCGAGGCATGCCCAGCCTACGCTGAGATAAAACGTAGTAAGCTGTTCTAAAGACAACAGGATAAGACTAAATGTGCTAACAGTTCTATAAGTGAAGAAGAATCATAAATGCTCCAAACACAAAAGTCGTCGTATATACTAAGATGTCCAAGTACAAGCAAACTGAAGTATAAAACTGGATACATGTCCAGTTACAAAATGATATAGTCTAATACATGTCTCAAAAGTCTAAATAAACAAAAGACATCTAGGCGAGGTTCCCCGCAGGAACATCCTCGTAAAGCAGAGCCGGGTCCTCGGCAGTAACTCCATAGTATGAGTCGCAGAGTAACTCCTCCTCAGTAAGGACACCTACAACGTTATCCTG
The DNA here is from genome assembly GCA_029216955.1 of Iris pallida. Classification (NCBI taxonomy): domain Eukaryota; kingdom Viridiplantae; phylum Streptophyta; class Magnoliopsida; order Asparagales; family Iridaceae; genus Iris; species Iris pallida. The sequence continues at coordinate 2,551,525 of JANAVB010003599.1, read as the reverse complement.
TCAGGACGGGAGCAAGTACTAAATCTAGCAAACTAGCATATGAAACATGGAAATGAACATGAGAGGAATAACTGGAAAGCATGGCATCACATAGTCTATCATGGCAAGGATACATATGTCATAGAGACAGATGTATATGTAATGTTTAAAACTGTAGCAAGTACGTGATCGGTCAATAGATGTACAATGTGCCGAGGCATAATGTAAATAAAATGTACATACGTACAAGTGCACAAGCATAGGTGTACATCCGTACAGAAATGCGGGATAATGGCCTACGGCGCAGATTCATATAAAATGAACTTTGCTCGGTACGATAATAGGGGCATGATCACGTACACTACTATCAGTTTCCCCATAACCCATATTCTAATCATGTGAGAGACATATCAAGACCGTTCTAAGCATGGTAATAACTGTAAGTACAACATGTAAAGATCTGACTTGCTACCCCAAGGATCAGCATTTAACATGGTGGGGTTTGCAGTTCATTTATGTGACAATATGTAAAGTTCGTAGAAAGTACTTGCCTCTAGCAAAGCAAAACAAAATAAGCTGCGATAACAGTGCTACGGATGTCCAGTAACTCGTTGCTGTAGGAGTAAATGCAATAACTTAGCTTTTACACTAAGCTAAAATACTAGATCACTAAACTGGTGTGACACGACTTGTGATTGGGCACCTAGCCAAAATAATGACTTGGCCTAGGAGACCAATGCGGGGGTGACACACTATGTTAACTAACTTTCCAGGGTCTTTACACTAGTGAGGGATGGGGTTCAATATGACTAAAACTCCAAATAACACAAAAAGCTACAAGTCGTAATTAATCAATAAATAAATCAAAAGATCATTGTGTTCTAATAATTTTAGAGATAGACAAAAAGTCTAGTTTTTCTTAAAGTAAAGTATCAAAATGATCATTGTTAATCATAGAAATTTATTATAATTTTTCTGGAATTTATTAACCAGTACAAATATTTTATAAAAATCAGTTTTCCTAAGTATACAGAAAGTGAGTTTTGGTTTCATATGCCAAACTAGTGGCAAAACAGTAAATTAAATACTACAAAAATTATACTAAATTAGCCAACTTAACAAAGTATCTAAAAACTATTTTTCCATAATTTTAGCAACACTCTAAGTATTTTTAGAAGATCAAAAACAGCTATGCACACAATAATTAATTATCTGCGTATTTTGTCCATGTATATAATTTGAACCAAAGTTCAAATACAGGACCCAAGGCCATGAATCAAGTCCAATATGACTTGTACAGGTCTTGAATGTGTGAAAACACATTTGAGCCCAAATACCCATGCTAGGCTTGGACACCAAATGGTTGCAGTAATTTAAATACAATAAAATACAATTTGGTAAAAGTACAAAATAATTATTAATATTTTAATAGGGCAAAGTTATGCATAGTGAAAAATATAAATACATGTGTTAAAAGTACATATATATTTGTAAGGAAAAATACTTAATTTATAAAGTATATATATACATATATACAATTATATATATATATATAAGAATACACTTAATAATATAGTATATATATATATTATATATATACATAGGAAAATATATATATAAACATATATATATAAAATTACTAACTAATAAATATATACCTATATATTAAATACTGTTAAAATACAGTATATACACATATATATATATACTAATATACATATATACATATATATATAAATATATATATATAAAACTGAAAAAAAGAAAAAAGAAAAAGAAAAGAAAAAGGAAACTGTAAAGGGGGGGCTCGAACTCAGCCCAGCACAGCGCGCGGGGGGGGGGGGGGGGGGGGGGGGGGGTTTAGACTCGGTCGGGCTGGCCATGGGGTCAGCCCGCTGGGTTCGTTTAGAGTTAGGTTTTAGTTTATTTTATTTAGGTTAGAAATTAAATGGGTTTTTACCCGTTAAGCAAAGCCCAAACCCGTTAGTCTAGTTTACAGTTCGTCTCGTGTCCATACAGTCCAGGACACGAGAAGTTGAAATCTGACACAGAGTCGACGTGTCCGTGCCCAGCACGACACGTACGACTCGGCTAACACGTGTCCAGCTGTAGTGCCCCGTCCCGCTCAGTCAATCGGAGGAATCGAAATGCCGACGGCGTTCGGACTTGGCCTTGCAACGGCCGTTTGAAGACATCGCTCAGGTGGGGTAGTTTCGGTGAACTCTCCTCATCTTTGCCTTCACATAATAAATCGTGTTTTCAACTTGCACAAGTTAGGCTGGATAATAAAAGCTACGCATCCACATAGCTAAGGGAATAATCCCGACGGTTTGAATCGAGTTAGAACATGGAAAACGTCCCACGGTCGGCTTAGAGTTGTTGCACGACGTGCTTTGAAAATGACACTCGGTCCTTCGTCCCGTGGCTTGGGAGAAGGAAGTTGGTTGAGTAGGCAAGTTATGATCGCAGCGTAAGTCATAGGCGTCGCCCGCATAAATGCTTCATAAGCATGCACGGTCTTATCGTCCAGGGCTTGGTATAGTCCTGGCTTGCCCAAAAGTTAAGTTGCGTCGCATGACTGCTGGCGTAAGTCTAAGCACCCTAATGACTTGGTCGTCCAAAGTTGAGTACGTGTACGGCACGTTCCCTCGAAGCAAGGCTCGATGCAGCCTTTGCTCGTTAAGTTGTAGGCTGAGTAAGTTAGGCAAAGTTATGCCGGTCGACCTAAGTTATTCCAAGTGCTGTCCCGCTCATTCTGCGGTTGACAGGTTAAATAGTCCCACGATCCCAAGGCCCGTCATATAAAGTATGACTTGGGCGATAACGTCACGTAGAACATAAGTCGGATTGAGGCACGATGGCACGGTCCTAGTGTTTTAAGGCACGGGCCACGGTTGATTTATTAAGTTTGGAGAAAGGGGCTAGAGTGGATTATGCTCGCGACTATAGGTCGGCGAGGCCTTGCGACTATAGGTCGTCGAGGCGGTTTCAGAAGAAAGAAGAATGCCCGCGACTATAGGTCGTCGTGGCGGAATCAGATTTGGAAAGTGTCGATCGCGTCTTGCATGGTCATTGGACAACTTGTCGACAAAGTGAGTTTCCCCGCACGGCAAACCGAGGCCTCGGAACCGCTGCGGGCATTGGGAAACATGCAACTTGTCGACAGGGTGAAAGTTTTCCTGCACGGCAAGCCCGAGGCCACGGGACCGTTGCGGGCATTGGGAAACAAAAGATAAACTGTGCTTTGCACGGGTTAGGCGGGGACTTGCAGCGGGGCTAGCTACCTTGCGCTGAAAGGGACGCCCGTCTAATAAAGGAAAGAGAAGTCCACGATGGCTCTGGGAGCCAGTGACCAAGTTCATATAGATGTCGGCAGATAGCGGCTAACCGCGTGTATGCCTTTAGAATTGTATTGGGTTGAATATGTATGTGGTATGCAGAAAGAAAGACACAAAGTCTGGGCCTAAGATTTGGCAACAGCGAAGGCGGCGTGCTTCGGCACGAGATGTGGCATTGAGTCTTGAGTTGTCGGCACTGAGTTGCGAGGCACGGCACAAAGGAATTACAGCATGGTCGTAAGGAAATTGGGTACTACCACGTAGTTGCGTCTCTGATTCTGGCCGAAAGGCAAGCACGACCTGATAGGTTAATATTGTGGCACGAGAAGTGGTCTAGAGGCAAAGTATGAGTAACGTTGACATTGCAAGCACGGGATGGTTTTGACACACAAGTTGCGCCAAGGCGCCGGTCCTAAAACTGAACCTAAGGCAAGACTAGAAAGACAATCGAAAGGGTTTTAAGCTGCACAAAGTAAATAAAACGTGTAGGTTTTGTATGGGTGGGCGAGGAGCTCACTCCACCAGTACAGTGGTACTGACACCCACACAGTGTTTCATGTGCAGGCACAGGTAGAAGCTCGTGGCGCGGAGCTCGCTTGGATGCGTCGAGGCACGGAGTTCCTTGGCGAGCCGAAGCGTACGGCCGCATGAACTAAAGACTTATACAGGACATAATGTATGGACATCGCCTTCCGAAGCTCCCGCTGGATCAAGACTTGTAATTTGAGAGATGAGAGAGAGCTGAGTGATCTTGTAAAATGTGAGAAGAGTGAGCTTGAGTGATTGTAATATTGGCCTTGCGCCCCCAATGTAACCTTTGTTCAATATCAATAAAGAGCTTCTTTGAGTAACTTGTGTTTTGTTCTAAAGTTCCGCTGCTATAAATTCAATGTCTCTGCTTGGGACTTCTGTGCGACGACCCCGTCGCAGCCGCTGAAATCGGCCGTTATGGAACCCGCCTTGCACGAGCGCAATCTAGGCTCGTGCGGCATCACGCCTTAGCGAGGACGATCTCTCCTACGGGAGCGGGGCGTGACATAGTGGTATCAGAGCACGGCTTTACGTCCTTGGACTATCGATTGAATTCTTTAACTCGTTGCTTCCGCAAACTCTGAAAGTTGCTTCCGCATATTGAAATCGTTGGTGCGCTCTCTCTCAATTGTCCCACGGGATGTCCATACAATAAGTCTATCTATTTTACAAAACGTAGGAGAACAGTTTTTGACAATAAAATAAAAAGATGGTTCGCGCAAGCACGGTTGGCTAAGTCGGGCTGGGCATATACACCAAAGTTGCGTCGACCTTAGAAAAGTCGAGTGCAGGAATTGAATAGTGTCGAGCAAGAACGAGTTGAACTCGATTGAGTAAAGTGAGTCGACTATCGATAGGGGTACTATCGAGCGGCGATAACGTCGATGCGATATAGATGAGCGTGCTTGGAATTCGAGGAATGGTTCGAACGGAAAATTTGAAGAAGTCAATTTTGAGTCAAAGGATAGTTTTGAGGATTTGTTGAATGACTTCATCCCTGAGTGGTGTATGCGATAGCCTCAGGGATGTCGATCGATTAATAAAGGAAGGATGCGAATTAAGGAAATTGATGTTGCGAATTGTTTGAGGAACAATGATCGAACTTGAATTTGAATGTCGAGGGATTATCCGGTCGGACGGTAACGTCATTCGCACGGCTCGAAATTGGTTGCAAAGGAAGATCGTCAGGTTACGTATATCGTCGATGGTATTGAGGCGTATCAAAGATCGATATGCGATAACTCGGGGGTACTCTAACTCGGCGAGTGACGATCGTGCGGTGTTATCGTTCGGTTGGATGTGATGCTTAGGAGTTTGATTGAGATAAATGATGGAGGAAAATGAGAGTGTCTTGATAGTTACGTCGATAACCACAACGTCGACATTCTTGTCTTGCGCGAGCGCAACTCTAGCCTCGCACATGCGTTGCATCAGACTTGGGGTGATCGTTCCGCATGAGCGCAGACATGGTGATTCATGTTGCGGGAATGATCGAACTCGGAGTTAGGACGCAGCAACTACGATTGTCTCGACTTGTTGGTTTGAGGCGAAGGAGAATTCAAGGATGACTTGTGATCGATGAATAAAATGAACTTGAGGATTGAGTAGGTCCAACCCACGCATCGAGAATGAATTAGTCTAGACACAAACAAGAGTTACGTCCCGATGAGAATAATTATCTCGCGGGAGCGTGCATGGTGATTCATGCCCACCGTGGATAATCTGACTTGCGTGAGATCGGGGCGCAACATGTTGTTAAGCTAGACGACCTCGTGATCGATTGCGTGAATTGGTAGAGATGACTTCGAAAATGTGAAATGTGGATTATGGTTTAGCGGTGAATTACATAGTAGCGTGCTTAACTTGGAAGGATTAATAGGCGTATTATGTCGAACATGTTTGAAGAGATAGTCTATGCAAGATGGTTTGTTGAACGAGCGATGTGGATACGTCGTGGAATTAGGTTGAACGTAAGTTGAAGTAGGATGGCCTTGCCGAATTACTCAGACCCCGTACGACAAATGTTGGGATGTGCGTAGGAAATCGATGCTCGATGTGTAGAAATCAGAGTGATGCAAGCTTGGGTAGAAAACCTGTACTGTCAACTTGGTTTGACCTTAGGATGGGGTCAGTGTTGATATTGTTGTTTGGGAACTATGATTCCAATGCTGACGGATAACCTTAGCCAAAAAGACATAGCCTAGTAGTTAGGCAGACGTCCGAGTGTGAAGCGATAGGAGTTACGGAGGCACCACTCGTGAGTTTCAGTTGACATGCACGTATATCATGGGCGCCCGAATATGTGCACGATCTGACTCGAGTGGTGATGGTGGATTCTCTATCACGAGGCTTGGTTGAAATGCGTGTATTTTGGGGACGCCTAAGATATGTGCACGATCCATACTAAGTGATACGTTGAATCAAGTGAGACTTGAGGAACGGAAAGGTGTCGAGGATTTTGAGATCATGAGTTTTGAAGAAGGGACTGAGGATAGTGCGAGCGTGGCTCGGATTTGAGGGAACGCATAGGAGAAATGTGTGCGAGAGTTCTAGAAGGAAAAGTAAAGTGATAAGTGAATAAGTACTCAGTAAGTCTCGAGGACGAGACTTATTCTGAGTGGTGTATGTTGTAGTGCCCCGTCCCGCTCAGTCAATCGGAGGAATCGAAATGCCGACGGCGTTCGGACTTGGCCTTGCAACGGCCGTTTGAAGACATCGCTCAGGTGGGATAGTTTCGGTGAACTCTCCTCATCTTTGCCTTCACATAATAAATCGTGTTTTCAACTTGCACAAGTTAGGCTGGATAATAAAAGCTACGCATCCACATAGCTAAGGGAATAATCCCGACGGTTTGAATCGAGTTAGACATGGAAAACGTCCCACGGTCGGCTTAGAGTTGTTGCACGACGTGCTTTGAAAATGACACTCGGTCCTTCGTCCCGTGGCTTGGGAGAAGGAAGTTGGTTGAGTAGGCAAGTTATGATCGCAGCGTAAGTCATAGGCGTCGCCCGCATAAATGCTTCATAAGCATGCACGGTCTTATCGTCCAGGGCTTGGTATAGTCCTGGCTTGCCCAAAAGTTAAGTTGCGTCGCATGACTGCTGGCGTAAGTCTAAGCACCCTAATGACTTGGTCGTCCAAAGTTGAGTACGTGTACGGCACGTTCCCTCGAAGCAAGGCTCGATGCAGCCTTTGCTCGTTAAGTTGTAGGCTGAGTAAGTTAGGCAAAGTTATGCCGGTCGACCTAAGTTATTCCAAGTGCTGTCCCGCTCATTCTGCGGTTGACAGGTTAAATAGTCCCACGATCCCAAGGCCCGTCATATAAAGTATGACTTGGGCGATAACGTCACGTAGAACATAAGTCGGATTGAGGCACGATGGCACGGTCCTAGTGTTTTAAGGCACGGGCCACGGTTGATTTATTAAGTTTGGAGAAAGGGGCTAGAGTGGATTATGCTCGCGACTATAGGTCGGCGAGGCCTTGCGACTATAGGTCGTCGAGGCGGTTTCAGAAGAAAGAAGAATGCCCGCGACTATAGGTCGTCGTGGCGGAATCAGATTTGGAAAGTGTCGATCGCGTCTTGCATGGTCATTGGACAACTTGTCGACAAAGTGAGTTTCCCCGCACGGCAAACCGAGGCCTCGGAACCGCTACGGGCATTGGGAAACATGCAACTTGTCGACAGGGTGAAAGTTTCCCTGCACGGCAAGCCCGAGGCCACGGGACCGTTGCGGGCATTGGGAAACAAAAGATAAACTGTGCTTTGCACGGGTTAGGCGGGGACTTGCAGCGGGGCTAGCTACCTTGCGCTGAAAGGGACGCCCGTCTAATAAAGGAAAGAGAAGTCCACGATGGCTCTGGGAGCCAGTGACCAAGTTCATATAGATGTCGGCAGATAGCGGCTAACCGCGTGTATGCCTTTAGAATTGTATTGGGTTGAATATGTATGTGGTATGCAGAAAGAAAGACACAAAGTCTGGGCCTAAGATTTGGCAACAGCGAAGGCGGCGTGCTTCGGCACGAGATGTGGCATTGAGTCTTGAGTTGTCGGCACTGAGTTGCGAGGCACGGCACAAAGGAATTACAGCATGGTCGTAAGGAAATTGGGTACTACCACGTAGTTGCGTCTCTGATTCTGGCCGAAAGGCAAGCACGACCTGATAGGTTAATATTGTGGCACGAGAAGTGGTCTAGAGGCAAAGTATGAGTAACGTTGACATTGCAAGCACGGGATGGTTTTGACACACAAGTTGCGCCAAGGCGCCGGTCCTAAAACTGAACCTAAGGCAAGACTAGAAAGACAATCGAAAGGGTTTTAAGCTGCACAAAGTAAATAAAACGTGTATGTTTTGTATGGGTGGGCGAGGAGCTCACTCCACCAGTACAGTGGTACTGACCCCACACAGTGTTTCATGTGCAGGCACAGGTAGAAGCTCGTGGCGCGGAGCTCGCTTGGATGCGTCGAGGTACGGAGTTCCTTGGCGAGCCGAAGCGTGCGGCCGCATGAACTAAAGACTTATACAGGACATAATGTATGGACATCGCCTTCCGAAGCTCCCGCTGGATCAAGACTTGTAATTTGAGAGATGAGAGAGAGCTGAGTGATCTTGTAAAATGTGAGAAGAGTGAGCTTGAGTGATTGTAATATTGGCCTTGCGCCCCCAATGTAACCTTTGTTCAATATCAATAAAGAGCTTCTTTGAGTAACTTGTGTTTTGTTCTAAAGTTCCGCTGCTATAAATTCAATGTCTCTGCTTGGGACTTCTGTGCGACGACCCCGTCGCAGCCGCTGAAATCGGCTGTTATGGAACCTGCCTTGCACGAGCGCAATCTAGGCTCGTGCGGCATCACGCCTTAGCGAGGACGATCGCTCCTACGGGAGCGGGGCGTGACACCAGCACCACAGTCATGTCCCCTGTGTCTAGGCGAGTCTTGTGTCTCAGTTTGGGACACGCACGACACAGAGAAGGGATTTGTTACCTTCGTGTCCGGCTGAGGGGTAGAAGTCGAGGGGGCGAACGGCGGCTGGGGACGTCGTGGTCCAGGCGCTTGGGCGGCGCTGGACGCGGCTCGACGAGGCGGTCCTGATGGTGGTGGTTGGGGACGACGACGTCGAGCGGTGGTGGTCGAACGGGGGTCGCCGGAGATGGGTGGTGGTTGGATCTGGAAGTGGGGATTGGGGGCGGAGCTGGGGCTGTGAAGGGTCGTGGCGGTGGTAGTCGAGAAGAGGGAGATGAGGGGTTTATTTATAGAACTCTAGGGCGGTGGGATTAGGGCTAGAAATTAGGATTAGGGTTAGGGTTTCGGCGATCGTCGTCGGAGACGACGACAGCGCACGGTCGTCGGGGGCAGTTAGGGTTAGGGTTTTGCAGGAAACCCCCTAGAAAATTAGGAATTTCTATTTAGGTCCCTTCCTCAGTCAAATGTAAATTTTAATTTGCAAATTGACTCCCGCGAGTAATATTTGCAAAATATATTTGCAAAAGACAATTGGGTTATTGCAAAAAGTATTTAAAACAATTTTAAATATTGCAAACCTAATTTAAAACAATTTATAAAATTGCAAAATGGTATTTCTGGTATTTAAAAGCTATTTAAAAACATTTAGAAATTCTAAAAAAATTCCCAATAATTATTATAAAATATTTTAATGCCAAAATAATCATTAATGGCCAATTATCACTAATAAACAAAATTTTGAAAATCAGGGGTTGACAATTTTCCTCCAACAAAACCTTCCGTATCCACTCCAGAAATGGTCCAGCAGATCCTCCTCTCATCGACGAGCGCAATGGAGTTCGTTTGGGAAGAAACAGACTCCGGATGAAGGAAAAAAATATTTTGGAGAGTTGGATCTCTTAGGGTTTCCTTGGTGGAGGCTACAAACTACAAGTGAATGCAACAATGAGAGGGGGTACTGCTGTTGGACGGCCAACGGGGGTTCTCTAGGGTTAGGGTTTCACTTGGGCCAACTCTTTCTCAAGTAGAAATGGGCCCAAGTCAAAAAGCTCAAAGGCCTACATGCAAAAAGGCTAATTAAATGATTAAAAGCTTTAAAAATATTCTAATGCACAAATTAAATTCTAAAAATAAAAATAAAAATTCTAATGCATGGTTAGGCCCCTATACAAGTCCACATTCTAAAAATAAAAATAAAAATTCTAATGCATGGTTAGGCCCCTATACAAGTCCACTAGGGTTAAACCAGTTGCTAGCACAGTCATAAGTCAACATATTCAGGAAATCACATAAAGGTCAAAATGGCTAAAAATCAATTAATCACTCTAAAAATTTACTAATAGAATCTAAATTAATTCTAATGATAATAAATCTAATTTCTAATATAGCATTAAGGTTCTAGGTCATGGTTGGCTAAGGTCAAACTACCAAGTCACCAGTCTGCAACCAATCAAATCACACTGCAATCAATCTAATTAATAAATAGATAAAATTACAAATAAAAATCATAAAAAATTCAAATAAATCATAATTACTAAAATACCCTTGAAATTGAAAAGTGAGTGTGACAAATCTACCCTCCTTAAAATAATTATGTCCTCAAAATTAAGATGATCCTACTCTTTCTAGGTCAAATCCCCAACAATCTTGGTCTTAAGAAACTTATCTAAATCATTCAGTTGGAAAGATATCATACATGATTATGGCAGGTAATCAGTCTGGGGTCTCATCTAGCCACTATAGTCATACCAGACAAAAAGTAGTCATAAGGTATCAAGCATACAAACATTATGGTAGGGTACAGTAATCATCAAGACAGGATATGTATAGGTCAAAAATTCACCTCTAATAGGTCTGGTAGCTGGAACTCTCTCCTGGAGGTAGGCCTCGACTAGGGGCAAGTGTAGTAGGACAGTCTCGTATCTTGTGTGCAGCTGACCCACAAAATAGGCACAATCCTAGTCTCTTCCTACAGTCCTTCCATACGTGCCCAAGCTTCTTACAAAAAGTACAGGTAGGCACCCACTCAACTGGCCTCTGCTGGACAGGAATCTGAACTGGATAGGCTAGTCTAGACTGAAAGCCTGGGTACTCCTGAGGCTCTGGGTATAAACTGCTCATCGCTCTCTTGGGACTAGGCTCCTCCCTCGAATGCATGTAATCCCATAACAGTTGAAAACTGAGACTCTGCTCTCTCATAAGCTCGGCCTGAAGTCTCTGTACCTCCTGCACATCCTGAGGGAGTATGTAAATATGAGCTCCATCAGGAATGGCATGGGGTACCACTCCAGGAGGCAAAGGAAGGCCCTCAGTCTCCAGCTGAACTGCAGTCCTCTCCTGAAGGATAGGAGATGGAGAAAAATTCTCCGGTGAGGCTACTAGCACCTCCTGAGCAATAGAAGGGGAAAGTACAATCTCGGTCTCATCCGAAATTGCAGCTGTGCACTGGGGACAGACTCTGGTCATGGGTGCCATTCTGGAGAAGATAAGAAAAGATAATAAATCATCAGGTTGTAAGGCAATCTATCATCATATACAAATACTGGTGATAAAAAAAAAACAACTGAAATTAACCATAAAGCATTAATATTCTAAGGATGATCAAAATCAAGTTTAAAGCACGACTGTCAATAACACTGAAGTCCAAGCACGCTATATACATATATCTATAAGAAATTTTAGTCTCGATATGATCTAAGTTGATCCAATCCAGGATGAATCGAGGTTTGGGCAAGATGGAGAACGAGGTCATTGAAGTCTGGGCACGAGTATCCAAGACTTGAAATCCATGTCACATTTGAATTAATTCAATTGAATAAGGTTCCAAACATTGGATGATAAGGGAATGACCAAGTCGACTGGTCGCGATCAAGGGTTTAGAATTCAACACTATTGAAATCCTAAAGGATACTGTGAGGATATAGAAATAAGCCACTATCCTCCTTTTGATAAGGAAGCTAAACGTGATACCCTGGGTTGACCTATTAAGTAAAGTGCCTTGTCTTTCTGAAATAAGTGAAAGACAAAAGCAAAGAGAGTTCAAAGACGATACTATTGAGTACAATACGTGGTTCATAGACGACAAAAATAATTCAAGGAGAATTGCCAAACTATCGTGGATGAGACATATGTCCTAGAGTCTCATCCACGTAGAGTAATATATGAAAGCGAACCAAAGTGCACTAGGTTGATCAGACCATCATACACCGGTTCTGATTAGACAATATGTTAGTGGGTCGACCCAATAAAATATGTCATGATCAAGCTCGAAAAAGGGATAAGCTTGCAAAACTAAGGCTAAATTAGCAACATAAGGTACTCAAAAATATAAGTAAGGGAGGTAATGTTGAAGAAGAAAAAATAGTCCAAGATCCTTAACTAAGCTGGTCAAGCAATCAAGATAAGGTACAAGGTTAAGCATTTAAGAAAACAAGAAGAACATCATCACATGTCGGATTGAAAGAATTGAGTCATGGTTGGATCTCGAATTTAAGTCAGAAAGTAATTTAGTATCATGGTAAGGGTTCAAGAGGTGACAACTAATACAAGAATAAAGAAAATCAAGTTGGAGCATGAAATAAATTTAATTAAGAATCCAGTGAAATAATTTAGAGACACAGTTCTAAAGGGAGAATACTGTTAAGGAACGATCAAATACAAACGGTTAGAAAGTCACAATAAAGATCTAGATTTGAGAGAAGGTTGAGTAAGTCAAGATTGAGATACAGTCCCATAGTTTGGCAGACAACTAACAACACTGGAGTATATACTACTATCATAGTCATGAGTAATATGGCAATTAGTATGGAACACATCTATCTCATTAAGGTTACCTTGATGGCCTACCTTTACATTCCTTTAATAAATAATTTCAAAATAACTACCTCAATTGTATTCACTCTAAGCCATCCAATCTAATCACGACTAACATTTAAATCCCTTTCATAAATCTCATAATAACTTTTATCACATTACTACTAACCTTTCCAAAATTTAACATTTCAATCCAACTTTAAACTCCAGAGTTAATAAATCATGAATCCATAAAATTCTATATCACTTTATAACTAAAAAAACTCCCAACTTGTCTCAAATAATCCTCAACATAGACACTTAGCTTATCACGGCAATCTAGTATTTACAGCTCAGTAATTTAACACGCTTATCAACTATAATTTCTCTTTCCAAGTCATTGAAACATAATCACTACTTCTTAAACCAAAATCTAAATAGATTTTTAAATCTTCAATCAATTGACACGATTCCAAATTTGAGATTTTTTTTCTCTTCCAAAACAATCGTTTTCATATCTTTCCAATCTTTTAAACCAAATTTTAATATCATTGCTTCCACTTAAATTTGAAATTCATAAACATATACATCGTAATTTTCACTACTCAATTTAATAGTTCATACTGCCACCCCTTTTTTTATCATTCAAACCAATCTATATACGTTCAATATGTATAATTATAATCCAATAATTCATGAATCACATCAATTCCTGAAATCGATTTATATAGATTCTAACTATTTTCCTCCAGTATCAAAATAAAATTTTATAATCCTCTGGTGATTACTACTTAGAGTCTTCAAGATAAATTTCCTTGGTAATATCCCAACTTACAAACTACTAATCATTAAATCATCCTTTTAGAAAAATGCCCTTATAACTTAATCAAGTCTCCGTGTATTCCAATTCCTTAATGTAATCCTTCTAGCCATATATTTGACCAATGAGTATATAGCAGTATAGCCATCTTCCTAACCATTATTAAGCACAAGAAAGTAAGGGTATTAGTGAAAAGAGTTCAAACAAGATACAAGAATCAAGGGAGGAAGGTGGATTAAAATAAGGGAAAAGGAATTTAAATCGAAGCTCACAATGAGATTCTCAAGGGTCGTTCCAGGAATCTCTCAGGAAATTCTAATAGTGATTGAGTATCCTCTCATTCTAACACCTTACTTCCTATACTCCATAGCAGGCTCGTAATAATACAACTAAATTGCCGTACTATCACGATATCGCACTAATGCGAATCTGGTCCTGCATGGACCGGAGAGATAAAATCGTGTCTCCATAACTATCTTGAAGACAGATCGAACAAGGAATCAATTACTGAAAAAGAAGCAAATTTATCAAAGAAGGATAGTTGTTTTCAAAAGGAGACAATTAACAGCAAGAATTGATAAGAGTTTTCCTAATATGATTGAGTACCTTAACTTATCCTATATCCTATTGCAGCAGGCTGTAATGATACTCTAGTTCGAGTACCACTACGAATCACACTAGTTGTGATTGGGACCTGCATGGGCCACCACTAAAAACGTGTCACGACCCGCACCCAGTGAAAGGGCACGCGAAGTAATGAACGCCCAGCCTACGCCACAGTGTCGGCGGTAGAACGTTGTCCTGAGTCACAGTATCTAACACAGTCTAAAATAAACTCCGAATGAAGAGTAATAATAATAACTCAATCACAATACTAAGATGGAATAGAAGAATGAATCTCAAGAGAGTCACAGATAAAAGTCTAGGTGTCAACCACCAGAAAAATCTCAAGTACAGAAGTACAAGTCATAAAGTCTCAAACAGAAAATACAAATAAAGTACTAAGTCTCAGCTAGATTAAAGGCAAGTCCTCAGCGACTGTGGGATCCTCCTGAGGGTCCACGTCGCCAGTGTCATCTAAGCCAATGCCATAATAGGAAGGACAATACTTGTCACGACCCGCACCCTAGAGTAAGGGCACGAGAAGTGGGTACGTCCAGCCTACGCCGCAGTGTCGACGGTAGAACGCTGTCCTAGGTCAATCATCTAACAATATAAGGGTACCTGTACAGTTTATACTCTCCGAATGGAGGTGACATAACAGTATACAATCTCAATCACATCTAGGTAGAAGAATGAAAGATAGATAGATAGACAGATGGTAACTCAAGAGAACAGTAGCATAGATGAAATAAGTCCAAGTGTCTAGGATAACATAACATCCAGAATGTCAACCCAAAATACAATATAAGTCTAAGAGTCTATACATCTCAACATCTCAAAATACAACTCAGAATGTGAGACAAAATGATAATATGAAAAAGTCTGACTAGCTAAACTAGCCTAGACTACTGGGGCAACATTCTTAGCTACAGGTGGATCCTGCTGAGGGTCCACAACATAAGTATCATCTAGTCCTGCTCCATAATAGGTAGACACCGGGGCCTCATCCTCATCCTCTGTAATATTTTCAACAGGTCCAGTCAGGACAGGAACGAGCACAATACATCTCACGCAGTACATAGTATGATAGGAAATATAAAACATGCAATAGAGTAAAATACAGGAAACGCTAAAGGAAGATACATGTAGTAAAAGAGATAACTGTAATAAAATATCTACTATAATAGAGAACTAGCAGTGACTAGTGAGTCAGAGTAAAATATAGACATGTGAATGGCATAGGAGATTCATGACTACAGCTAAGAGTGATTCATGACTACAGCTACTGGGGTAATATCCATATGACTATTTCCACTCCCCCATCCCCAATCAATACACAAGGATCCGTTCAAGTTATGTTAAGATTCGTGATAAGCCCATAAATGGGTGATTCATGAGAGGCTCTGTGAACATGAGAGTACATGAGTCACAAGCGATTCGTGAATCTATGGAAGCATAGAGATACATGATGATTCGTAAAATGCACAAACATGCTGTATCTGATGCTCCCGAAGGGGATAACATCTCATGAAAAGATCTATATAGCACCAATCCGTGATAACAATCGTGTCAGCATCAAGTAAAGTAATCTAGAGCAAGAATATAAATCCTGACAAGTATAAAACGGTCAGAGAATGTACTCGCCTGATAACTGAACGTCTGAAGAGGATATACTGCCTGAGGAGAGATGGATGGCTCCTAATCAGAGCAATACAAGTCACAATGTATCCACAATGGTAAAAATAGAGTATACAATGCATACTACATGATTCTAGGTCAATCTGGTCAAAAGTCAACTCTTGGTCAACATTCTAGTCAAACTAGTCTAGTTATCTAGGGTTTTGGTCAACAATGGTCAGACTAGTCAAATACTAGTCAACATGATCAATCTAGGTCAAGTCTAGGTCAAACTTAGACTAACTAAGGTTTTGGTCAAACAAAGACTAGTCAACAAGGTAATTAGGTCAGTGGTCAATTATCTAAGTCAATACTCCATAAGACTAACTCAAACCATGACACAACTCCTAATTATTCCACTTAACCCCATACATATCTTAATCTACATAGGGCTATCTATATAACCCAAGTGGTCAAACTTAATCAACTAGTTAGGGTTTAGTCAAACTTTAGTCAACTAGTCCTTCTATGTTCATCCAAGTCATTTCTAAGTCAATTAGGTCATGGTTGACCTATAGTTGACTTTGGTCAACAATGGTCAACAAGGGTCAACTTGCTAGTTAAACTAGGTCTACTAGACCTATTGGTCAAGTCTAAACCTACTAACCATAGACCATAGGCCATAGGCCCATGTATCTAGGATACCTTATATAGGTATCCATATCTATATAAAATATGAACCTACCCATATCTATCTATATATATATATATATATATATATATATATATATATATATATATATATATATATATATATATATATATATATATATATATATATTCAACTATATAGTACCACATATATATATAATATCCAATTATATATATAGTACCCACATACATATATATGTGGGTACTATATATATAATTGGATATTATATATATATGTGGTACTATATAGTTGAATATATATATATATATATATATATATATATATATATATATATATATATATATATATATATATATATATATATATATACATAACCTATATATATACAACCTATATATATATATATATATATATATATATATATATATTATATATATATATATATATATATATATATATATATATATATAGAGAGAGAGAGAGAGAGAGATCAATAGAGGGAGAGATGTAAGAGAGTGAGAGGGATAGAGAGTGAACAAGAGAGAGAGAGATATGGGATGTGGGTGTGTGTGTGTGTGACAGAGAACATGGGGGGTGCTGTTCTCAGATTTCTGAGAACAGAAACCACACATACACACACAATACACATATATACTCCTATGTATATATACACACATATCTACACAAATACCCATGTAAATACACCCAAATTTCTACCTACAAACACATACATATATACATATATATTCAGTATATACACACATAAATATACATATATATATACATTAAAATCATTTTGAAATTCGTTTTTAAAACTGCAAAGAACAGTACTACTGTTTATTACTGAACCTAAGGGGGGGTAACCCAAATCCGACCCCTAAACTCGACTAAGGCTTGAAACCAATGGTTGGTAATCGTGTCCCTAGGTGTACTCGTGTCCCTCGTGTCCCTAAGTGTCCACCACAACACGACATGACGTGTCCAGAGTCAAAAATACAGAATCGGGTAACACAGTGCACTGAAATTGTACTGTATCGTGCACGTGTTCACGTGTCTCGTGCTCACGACACAGGACACGTGAGGTGTCGTGCTCGTGTCCCTAGGTTCGCCTAGGGTTAGTCTAGGGGTAGGGTAGCCTGCACGGTGTCTACGTGTCCTCATGCGTTGACACGAGACCCGTATCAGTCGAGAAAACTCGACTGATACGCGCGGTTTGGCACCGCGTCGTGCAGCGGTGCACGTGTCTCGTGGACACAACACGAGCCACGTGGGGCCTCGTGGTCATGTCCACGTGTAGCCCACGTGTTGAGCTACACACTCGTGTCACCACGAGGTGTCCACGTGGTGTCTAGACACGACACGAAGGCCGTATCCAAGTGGGAAAACTGGGTCTGTGCGCGCGTGCACTGTCAGTGCGTGTCCAGTACGAGTGAGATTTCTCACTCGATACGACACGACACGGCGTGACACAAAATTTTGGGGGCATGTTCGCAGACATTGCCCCCATGTTCATGCCAATTTTGGCGTGTCGAAGTGCCCTGTGCAGTGTGCACAAACAGTGGGGTAGCAAGGCACTGCCACACTGTGCAGTACAGTGTGTGCAGCATGTTCGTGTCGATTTTTCGACACGAAACGACACAGTGTAGTGCTCAGTAAGTTTGGGTTAGGGTTAGCAGGGTTAGGGCTACCTGAAAATGTAATTTGTTCTACATTTTACAGAAGTTTATTTCTTAGGGACATTTCACCAAACACTGTTATTTAAACACAGATACGTGTCCGATACGGACACCAAACCAAACCTATTTTCTACCAAACTTGACCTACAGTTAGGGTATACCTATATGCATGCATTTATGAAGAAAAATTATAATATTAGCAAGGTTTGAGGGCATTTACCTATGAGTGCAAAAATCAATGGAAAGCCTAGAATAGGGGGGTGTCCTTCCACTTGGTGATACCCAAAGCCTTGTGAAACTTTGGTTGCTAGCCTCCCTCAGTTCCCTCAGTGCAGTAGGGTCCCAATGCAAGAAACTAGAGGTAATTTGGTTCAAATTTGAGGAAGTTATCAAGGTTTGATGAAAAAGAAATTTTTTTAGGTTTTAATTCATGTAAAATGATCATGAATAAAATGTGATGGGATTATATAGGAAGGGGTAGTGGTGTGGCCTGCCATGGGGTAGGGGAGGGTGTCCTCTAGGTTGCTTCCAAGTGAAGGGAAGGACTTTCATGCCAAGGTATTGATCTTTTGAGGGTTTTGTGGAAAATATCTAATAAAGTAAATATCAAGATATTTTCCCTACTTTAACCAATGTAAATATCTATCCTCTAGCTTCTAGGTTAGTGGCTAACTTCTAGATTAGGGCTAAACTAGGTTAGGGACTCATCATGGTACTTAACAATAATTAAATAATATTAAAACACATAATTCCAAATAAAATCTAGTAAATTACCAAAATACCCTTTTAGGCTAAAATCACTAATTTGATGTTCTAAGCCTATGGCTAGGCTCACATGGTCATGGCAACTTCTAGGTTAAGGAATAACTAGGATTTACACTAGGGTTATACTAGTAAAATCACAAAGTCATAAGTCATGACTTAGAAATAGTTTTAATTACACTAATAATCACCAAAAATCATATCATGACTAAAATACCATTAATAAATAATAAAAATAATAAATTTTTAAAAATACTCCAATTTCAGAAAATTGGGTGTTACAAGTCTACCCTCCTTAAAATAATTTCGTCCTCGAAATTTAGATGGTCGTACTCCTCCTAGGTCAACCTCCAACAATCAGGGTCGAAGCTACTACCTAGCAACATACAAGGTCAATAAGTAAAATATGGGTAGTAGACCTATACTGGGTCATGTCCAAAATTGGCTGGCAGTTTTAGGCCATAAGGTGTCCTTAATTCAAATCGAAATCAAAAGTAACTCCATGGGGTAAATCAGGATGGAGCCTCGGGTCAGGAAAATCGTACTAAGCAAATGAAGCACACGATGGTCATGGGTGTAGAGTGTCATGTCTAGGTCATGTATGTGAAGTCAATTTTTTTTGAAGTCTTGTTCTCCTAATTTAAAAGTCACAGTAATGTGCCTACGATGATCATAATTTAGAGTGAAAAAGGTCTATGGCCTAAATTGAACCAAAAATCGTGATGAATAGTAGTGTAAGGGGTAGGTTAAGTGGGACAGTCCTGGTCATGGGTATAGACTGGAAAGATAAGGAAACAATAAATCACAGGCTAAAAGGGTTACCATTCTATGGTCAGAGCTACTCTATCAATTCTAAGTCAAAAGACATAACACATAAATTAATTCATTTAAGGGAAAAAAAATTCTTAACAAAAAGAAGTTATTCAAGAATTATAATAATAGCTAAAGCTACTCCTACTCCTACTCCTACTCCTAAGTAAGAGATGAAGAAATAAACAAACAATCGACAAAAATCAAAAGAACTACCAGGTCAAAACTTATCACTAATAAAAAAACAGGTAGGAGCAGATGGAATTGGATTTCAAGATAGATATAATGAAACAAGGTGGGAATGGAATTTAGAAGAACAGAACCTGCAAGCACATCGCCAACTGCCTGGGCATCCTCAACTGTCATGGCGTAAGCTCGCCCCTGCTGGCCTCTTCCAGCCTGTTGCTGAAACTGCATAAATCTCTGCTGCTGTGACTGTAACGGTCCCCTCTGCTGACCTACCGGAGCCTTGGCTCCTGCTCCTGGTGCTGCTCCCTGTGCTACTCTGCCTATGTACTGGGAACACTCCCTCAGCTGGTGGTCCGCTGCCCCACATAGTAGGCACCAGCCCAACCTCTTCCTGCACTCTCCCCATCCATGTCCCGGCTTCTTACAGTAGGGACAACTGGTAGTCTGCTGTCTCGGGGCCTGTTGCTGCTGCCTCGGCTGCTGATACTGCTGTGGCTGCCTCTGCTGATGCTGATAGTGAGGCCTCTTGGCCTGACCTCCACTGCTGCCGGCTCCCTGTGTATCGCGGCCCCTCTTGAGCTTCAGCTCAAGATTATCCTCAGCTGCCATCGCTCCTGCCAGAATCTCCTCAAAAGTGGCATTCCTGTCACTCTTGGTCAAGGACTTGACCTCCTTGACCAAGCCCTTCCTGAACCTCCTCGCCTTCGCTGTCTCGCTAAGGCCCTCCACAAACCTGCTCAACCGGCAAAACTCACCGGAATACTCCTCTACAGTCTGGTTCCCCTGAACCAGGTTCTCGAACTGGGCCTCCAAGGCACCGACTGCCTGATCCGGGAAAAACTTCTCCTTGAAGAGCTCCTTGAAAACTCCCCATGTCTGCCCTGGAGTGCCTACTCTCGGGTCCGTCTGATACCAGGTACGGGCAAGATCCCGTATCTGGCTGGCTGCTGCCTCTATCTGTAGTCCGGCTGGTATCTCCGCCAGTCGAAAAATCTCCTCAATGTGCTCAATCCAGTCATCAGCATAAAGAATCCCCTCTGTCCCCAAGAAGTCCCTGGGGTTCATCTTCTTGAACTCCTGAATGCCCGAAATCTTCTGCTGTCGCGGCTGTCCCAATCCTACATATGGCTGGACAGCCAACCTCTCCACCGTCGCTCTAGCCAGCTGATGGGTCTCATCTATGCCCCTGGTAAACTCTGCTGTCTGACGCTGCTGCTGGGCCTACTGCGTCTCTAGGAAATGCTGGAAGTATAAAAACATCTGTGCGGCATCCACTAATCCAGATGGCATCGGCGGCTGGAACTGCGGCTGGTGCTGCTGAAACTATGGCTGACGAAACTGCGGGGGAGGCATGTCTGGGGTAGCTGGGATGGTCCCTCGAATAAGTAGAGGTGCACCCCCAAATGTGGCAGAAGCTCCCACATAAGCTGGAGTAAGGGGAGCTGTGGTCCCCGGGTCCTGGTGAGCTGGACGAGAGGTGGCAGACCTCTCAGTGGTGTCACCTGGACCGAGATGCTATGATCGTGTCTCCACCATCCTGAAGACAGATCAACAAGAAAGTCAATAACGGTACAAGGATGATAGTATCAAGAAGGACAATATGAAATAGATTATACAGATTTGAACAAAAGTCAGTAGATTCAAATCCATAGAAATTTCTTAATTGTGATTGAGTATCCACTCTCTCTAAGTCTATTCCTCAAATCCTATCACATGCTGTAGTAATACTCTAGTTTGAATACCACTAATAAACTCGACCTGCATGGGCCACCACTAAAAACGTGTCACGACCCGCACCCTAGAGTAAGGGCACGAGAAGTGGGTACGTCCAGCCTACGCCGCAGTGTCGGCGGTAGAACGCTGTCCTAGGTCAATCATCTAACAATATAAGGGTATCTGTACAGTTTATACTCTCCGAATGGAGGTGACATAACAGAATACAATCTCAATCACATCTAGGTAGAAGAATAAAAGATAGATAGATAGACAGATGGTAACTCAAGAGAACAGTAGCATAGATAAAATAAGTCCAAGTGTCTAGGATAACATAACATCCAGAATGTCAACCCAAAATACAATATAAGTCTAAGAGTCTATACATCTCAACATCTCAAAATACAACTCAGAATGTGAGACAAAATGATAATATAAAAAAGACTGACTAGCTAAACTAGCCTAGACTACTGGGGCAACATCCTCAGCTGCAGGTGGATCCTGCTGAGGGTCCACAACATAAGTATCATCTAGTCCTGCTCCATAATAGGTAGACACCAGGGCCTCATCCTTATCCTCTGTAATATTTTCAACAGGTCCAGTCAGGACAGGAACGAGCACAATACATCTCGCGCAGTGCATAGTATGATAGGAAATATAAAACATGCAATAGAGTAAAATACAGAAAACGCTAAAGGAAGATACATGTAGTAAAAGAGATAACTGTAATGAAATATCTACTATAATAGAGAACTAGCAGTGACTAGTGAGTCAGAGTAAAATATAGACATGTGAATGGCATAGGAGATTCATGACTACAGCTAAGAGTGATTCATGACTACAGCTACTGGGGTAATATCCACATGACTATTTCTACTCCCCCATCCCCAATCAATACACAAGGATCCGTTCAAGTTATGTTAAGATTCGTGATAAGCCCATAAATGGGTGATTCATGAGAGGCTCTGTGAACATGAGAGTACATGAGTCACAAGCGATTCGTGAATCTATGGAAGCATAGAGATACATGATGATTCGTAAAACGCATAAACATGATGTATCTGATGCTCCCGAGGGGGATAACATCTCATGAAAAGATCCATATAGTACCAATCCGTGATAACAATCGTGTCAGCATCAAGTAAAGTAATCTAGAGCAAGAATATAAATCCTGGCAAGTATAAAACGGTCAGAGAATATACTCGCCTGATAACTGAACGTCTGAAGAGGATATACTGCCTGAGGAGAGATGGATGGCTCCTAATCAGAGCAATACAAGTCACAATGTATCCACAATGGTAAAAATAGAGTATACAATGCATACTACATGATTCTAGGTCAATATGGTCAAAAGTCAACTCTTGGTCAACATTCTAGTCAAACTAGTCTAGTTATCTAGGGTTTTGGTCAACAATGGTCAGACTAGTCAAATACTAGTCAACATGATCAATCTAGGTCAAGTCTAGGTCAAACTTAGACTAACTAAGGTTTTGGTCAAACAAAGACTAGTCAACAAGGTAATTAGGTCAGTGGTCAATTATCTAAGTCAATACTCCATAAGACTAACTCAAACCAAGACACAACTCCTAATTATTCCACTTAACCCCATACATATCTTAATCTACATAGGGCTATCTATATAACCCAAGTGGTCAAACTTAATCAACTAGTTAGGGTTTAGTCAAACTTTAGTCAACTAGTCCTTCTATGTTCATCCAAGTCATTTCTAAGTCAATTAGGTCATGGTGACTATAGTTGACTTTGGTCAACAATGGTCAACAAGGGTCAACTTGCTAGTAAACTAGGTCTACTAAACCTATTGGTCAAGTCTAAAACCTACTACCATAGACCATAGGCCATAGGCCATGTATCTAGGATACCTTATATAGGTATCCATATCTATATAAATATTATATATATATATAGCTATCTATATAATATTATATATATATATATATATATATATTATATATATAATATCTATATAATATATATATATAATATATTATTTTTTAATATTATATATATATATTCAACTATATATACCACATATATATAATACCCAAATATATATAGTACCCCATATATCTATATATTATATATATATATATAATATATATATTATATATAATATATATATATATATATATATAATTATATATATAACCTATATATATCTACAAATATATATATCTATATATAAAAAAAAAAAAATAATATATATATATATATATATATAATATATATATTATAATATATCTATATATAATATATATAATATATATATATATTATAACCTATATATATAAACCTATATATATATATTATATATATATATAATAGATATAGAGAGAGGAAGAGAGAGAGAGAGAGAGAGATCAATAGAGGGAGAGGGTAAGAGGTGAGAGGGATAGAGAGTGAACGAGAGAGAGAGAGACATGGGATGGGGGTGTGGGGGTGGGTGTGCAGAGAGAACAGAGGGGGGTGCTGTCTCAGATTTCTGAGAACAGAAACCACACATACACACACAATACACATATATCTTTGTATATACACACATATCTACACAAATACCCATGAAATACACCCAAATTTCCACCTACAGAACATACTATATTCAGTTATACACACAAAAATATACATATATCTATACATTAAATCATTTTGAAATTCGTTTTTAAAAACTGCAAAAAATAGTACTACGGTTCATTACTGAACCAAGGGGGGGTTAACCCAATTTCGACCGCTAAACTCGACTAAGGCTTCAAACCAATGGTTGGTAATCGTGCCCATAGGTGTACTCGTATCCCTCGTGTCCCTAAGTGTCCACCACAACACGACACGACGTGTCCAGAGTCAAAAATACAGAATCGGGTAACACAGTGCACTGAAATTGTACTGTATCGTGCATGTGTTCACGTGTCTCGTGCTCACGACACAGGACACGTGAGGTGTCGTGCTCGTGTCCCTAGGTTCGCCTAGGGTTAGTCTAGGGGTAGGGTAGCCTGCACGGTGTCCACGTGTCCTCATGCGTCGACACGAGACCCGTATCAGTCGAGAAAACTCGACTGATACGCGCGGTTTGGCACCGCGTCGTACAGTGGTGCACGTGTCTCGTGGACACGACACGAGCCACGTGGGGCCTCGTGGTCATGTCCACGTGTAGCCCACGTGTTGGGCTACACACTCGTGTCACTACGAGGTGTCCACGTGGTGTCTAGACACGACACGAAAGCCGTGTCCAAGTGGGAAAACTGGGTCTGTGCGTGCGTGCACTGTCAGTGCGTGTCCAGTACGAGTGAGATTTCTCACTCGACACGACACGGCATGACACAAAATTTTGGGGGCATGTTCGCAGACATTGCCCCCGTGTCCATGCCAATTTTGGCGTGTCGAAGTGCCCTGTGCAGTGTGCACGAACAGTGGGGTAGCAGGGCACTGCCACACTGTGCAGTGCAGTGTGTGCAGCGTGTTCGTGTCAATTTTTGACAGGAAACGACATAATGTCGTGCTCAGTAAGTTTGGGTTAGGGTTAGCAGGGTTAGGGCTACCTGAAAATGTAATTTGTTCTACATTTTACAGAAGTTTATTTCTTAGGGACATTTCACCAAACACTGTTATTTAAACACAGATACGTGTCCGATACGGACACCAAACCAAACCTATTTTCTACCAAACTTGACCTACAGTTAGGGTATACCTATATGCATGCATTTATGAAGAAAAATTACAATATTAGCAAGGTTTGAGGGCATTTACCTATGAGTGCAAAAATCAATGGAAAGCCTAGAATAGGGGGGGTGTCCTTCCACTTGGTGATACCCAAAGCCTTGTGAAACTTTGGTTGCTAGCCTCCCTCAGTTTCCTCAGTGCAGTAGGGTCCCAATGCAAGAAACTAGAGGTGATTTGGTTCAAATTTGAGGAAGTTATCAAGGTTTGATGAAAAAGGAATTTTTGTAGGTTTTATTCATGTAAAATGATCATGAATAAAATGTGATGGGGTTATATAGGAAGGGGTAGTGGTGTGGCCTGCCATGGGGTAGGGGAGGGTGTCCTCTAGGTTGCTTCCAAGTGAAGGGAAGGACTTTCATGCCAAGGTATTGATCTTTTGAGGGTTTTGTGGAAAATATCTATAAAGTAAATATCAAGATATTTTCCCTACTTTAACCAATGTAAATATCTATCCTCTAGCTTCTAGGTTAGTGGCTAACTTCTAGATTAGGGCTAAACTAGGTTAGGGACTCATCATGGTACTTAACAATAATTAAATAATATTAAAAACACATAATTCTAAATAAAATCTAGTAAATTACCAAAATACCCTTTTAGGCTAAAATCACTAATTTGATGTTCTAAGCCTATGGCTAGGCTCACATGGTCATGGCAACTTCTAGGTTAAGGAATAACTAGGGTTTACACTAGGGTTATACTAGTAAAATCACAAAGTCATAAGTCATGACTTAGAAATAGTTTTAATTACACTAATAATCACCAAAAATCATATCATGACTAAATACCATTAATAAATAATAAAAATAATATATTTTCAAAATACCCTAATTTCAGAAAACTGGGTGTTACAGTACTCCTCATCAATACCTGTAAAATTTTCAACATGTCCAGTCAGGACGGAACGAGCACATATCTCTCACAACAGTTTATAGCAGGAATGGACATATAAAGCAAGCTATAGAAAATTATACATGAATCACTGTAAAGAAAGTCAACAAGAGAGAGACTATAAAAGATATAATATGATAATAGAGAAATATAACCTTCTACGTGAATCAGAGCATGAATTGGTTATGTAAACGGTCTGGGTTGCACATGGATACAGCTATGGAGTGCACATGAATACCTACTGAGGATAATGATCACATAACCAACTACACTCTCCCTGCCCCCAATCAATACACAAGGATCAATACATGTTATGTTATTGCACATGGATATCAACTACTGTATACATGGAGCTCATATGGTCATGAGTGTACATGAATAACATATGGGTGCACATGGATAAATATGAATACATGGAGTACATGATGGCCATGATAAAGTACATGAACATAATAAAGTACATGAACATGACATACTCGATGTATCCGAGAGGATAACATCGCATGAAAAGATCCAGAGAGTACTAATCCGTGTGAACATCGTGTCAGCATCAAGTATATTAGTCTATAACAAGAGAACATATCCAAGGAAGTATGAAAAGATAAGAGAATGTACTCGCCTGACAAATCGAACTGTTGATGATGAGGTGTAACTAAACTGGGGCAATGTAAACCTATTTAAAATACACACATGTCACAACCAAGTCTAAAATATCAAAAGAAATAGCTACAATGCAAACTACATGCTTCTAGGTCCATTTTGGTCAAAGTCAACCCTTGGTCAACTCTGGTCAAACCTGGTCAACGCTGGTCAAATCTGGTCAAACCTGGGTCCACTGGTCCGTCTACTAATTTCTAGGTTCATACACAAAATTTCAGGTCATTCGGAGTTCGTTTGAGTTGAATTGGATCAAGTTTGACCCAAAGTTGACTTTTTATCAATTTGGTCAACTTGTCGGCCAATACGACTAAACTAAGCTCGAAATGACAAACCAAATCAGTCATAGGGCTCCTATAGTCATATAAACAACTACAATCTAATCTAAGAGAATTAACAAGCAATTATATATATATATATATATAATATATATATATATATATATATATATATATATATATATATATATATATATATATATATATATATATATATATATATATATAGGTATATACACACATGTGTATATATAAACAAACAAAACTCAAATCTAACAAAAGTGGTGTGTGCGTGTGTATGTACTGGTGCTTACTGAAATAAGGTAAATTCTGAGATTAAAACAGCAAACACAATCATGATATATCCCAAATTAATATACTATTATATACATATATATACAATCAAGAAACTATATATATATATATATATATATATATATATATATATATATATATATATATATATATATATATATATATATATATATATATATATACAATGCTCAAAAGGAAAGTAATACCAATGGTTTTTGAAAAAGGTTTAGTGAATCCAAATCTGGAATTAAAACCATCTCGACCCATTCTCAACATGTATGTATTAGCAATGGATTTCAACGGGGTTATATATATATATATATATATATATATATATATATATATATATATATATATATATATATATATATATATATATATATATAATTGAATATATATATAAAAAAAAAATTGAATATATGTATACAAAACTATATAGCAAGCATATATACTCATAATTGATGAAAAATTATGAAACAAAACCAAAGGTTGGTTCCCACAAATCCGAAACCTCATATAAGTCCTGAAAACTCAGATTTTATAACTAAGAAGTTGGAAATCAAAATATCGTATTTAACTCAAAAATTGAAATACCATATAAATCTCAATTTTATCCATTTCAATGAAAACCCGATTATGCTTGGAAAAAGCAAACAATTAGGTGATGATCCCGCGGATCACTTCCCACAAGCTCTAATTATCATATATGAGCTAACAATTCAGAAAATACGGACTAAAAAGTCAAGGATCGAAAAATCACATTTATATTCAAAACTTTGAACCCGAAAAACTCAATTTTGACAAAACGACTCAAAACGCAAAATACACCAAATCAACCCGCGAAACTTGGCATACACGTTGGCCTCGACCCACTTGATACGCTCGGGTACTCTCGGGTTCAAAATCGTGTCCGTGTCGTGTCCACAGAACGCGTATCGGAATTTCCCGATACCGCGTGGTACGCGTGCGTTCTCGCTCATTTGAGCGCCGCACACGCAACGAAACGCCACGTGCTTGTGCAAGTAGCTAGAGGGGTCCTGGGGTAGGTCTAGGACATGATGACACGGCGACACGATGCGCCAAAGTGCACGCAGACCTACGCGCCCGTGCGGCTTGCTGCGCGCGGCCCGCGCGCCCTCGTGCGCGTGGTGCCACGCCGCGACTAGGGATTCGTCCTACGGGTCGTCTAGGTATAGGTAAATATGTCCCAGGTCCTGGAATGGGTCTTTGCTGCGTCGTGTGCGCGCACGAAGTCCGTTTCCGCGACAAAAATCAGCCCGAGTGCACAGTGTGGCTGACCAGTGCACGCGCGATTTCTCCGCGCTCACTCGACGAAACGTCGTGAAATTTTACGGACATGTGGGCAGAGGTTGCCCCTATGTGCTCGTAAAATTTCACGCAAGACGGAGCTCTGTGCGTCGAGTTATGACGCACAGACTGCAGGACGTGCACGGGACCGTGCACGGGATCTCGTGCACGCGTGTCCGTGTCCGAAACGTCGCTGAAAAATCATCGATTTCTAATCTGTCTTCATGAAAGTTTATTGAAATGATATTATCTAAACATATATGAAGTCAGAATTGAAAAACAACAACTTTCAATCCTAAGCGGTATTTCGTCGAACATGTGCCGTAAGGGACCGACACGGGCTCGATACCTCCATCAAACGGAGTCGAAATCCTACCAAATTTCGTGGGCAAGGCTAGGGCACCTATATGGATGCAAAAATAAAGAAGAAACCCAGATTTGCAATGGTAGATTAGGGTTTTACCTATTGAGTGTTAAAACTCAATGATCGGGGCTCCTCGGTTGTCGTGTCGGCCGATTTTCCTCCAACAAAACCTTCCTTCTCCACTCCAGAAATGGTCCAGCAGATCCTCCTCTCCTCGACGAGTGCAACGGAGTTCGTTTGGTAAGAAACGGACTCCGGATGAAGGAAAAAAGTGTTTGGAGAGTTGGATCTCTTAGGGTTTCCTTGGTGGAGGCTACAAACTACAAGTGAATGCAACAATGGGAGGGGGTACTGCTGTTGGACGGCCAAGTGGGGTTCTCTAGGGTTAGGGTTTCACTTGGGCCAACTCTTTCTCAAGTAGAAATGGACCCAAGTCAAAAAGCTCAAAGGCCTACATGCAAAAAGGCTAATTAAATGATTAAAAGCCTTAAAAATATTCTAATGCACAAATTAAATTCTAAAAATGAAAATAAAAATTCTAATGCATGGTCAGGCCCCTATACAAGTCCACTAGGGTTAAACCAGTTGCTAGCACAGTCATAAGTCATTATATTCAGGAAATCACATAAATGTCAAAATGGCTAAAATTAATTAATCACTCTAAAAATTTACTAATAAAATCTAAATTAATTCTAATGATAATAAATCTAATTTCTAATATAGCATTAAGGTTCTAGGTCATGGTTGGCTAAGGTCAAACTACCAAGTCACCAGTCTGTAACCAATCAAATCACACTGCAATCAATCTAATTAATAAATAGATAAAATTACAAATAAAAATCATAAAAATTCAAATAAATCACAATTACTAAAATACCCTTGAAATTGAAAAGTGAGTGTGACAATTATAAAGGGTGCGGCTATCCGCACCCTACTATTTGCTAAGCACACCCCAAAAAATTTTGTTTTTCCTATTCTACTATCCCCACTTAGCACAACCCCCCTTCCCCCTCCAGCCTCCACCGGCTCCCTTCCTCCTCCTCCTTCCGCCGATCGGAACGCCGCCGCCGCCGCCACCTCCTCCCGCCTCTCCCTCCTCTCCCTCCTCCGGCGAGGACGAGGCACCCGCGTGCCTCCGAAAATGCCCTGCTCCTCCGCGGGGGCCTCGTCCTCGCCAGAGGAGGGAGGGGGAGGGAGAAGGGAGGAGGGGAGAGGCGGGTGCGTGCGGGGGGCCTCGTCCTCGTCGGAGGAGGGAGGGGAGGGAGAAGCGGGAGGAGGGGAGGCGGGAGGAGGTGGCGGGGGGTGGCGGGGCGCGGCGACGACGGCTGTGTCATTCCGGTCGGCGGGAGGAGGAGGAGAGGAGCCGGTGGAGGCTGGAGGTGGAAGGAGGGTGTGCTAAGTGGGAGGGGTAGAATAGAAAAAATAAATTTTTTAGAATATGCTTAGCAAACAGTAGGATGCGGATAGCCGCACCCATTTATAAAAGGAACGCCTCTATAATCATCTTTTTATGTAGCTAACTCGTAGGTTTTCTAGGGGCTGGTACTGGTTATTGATTTCTAGTAGCAGATAAAATAATGCACATTCTCCTCCTTCTTTGCTGAAAAGCAAGCCAAGATGGCCTATTCATGGGGTGGTTAGCAACCATGGGCGGAGCCAGCATACTAGCATAGGCCCAGTGGGTCATGTGACCCCACTCTAATTTTTTTCAATTTTTTTATTTTATATATATATATATTTTTTTTTGAAGGAATAGGTGTGGCGAACTCGCCTCCACTGAGGCTCGAACTCCTGACTACTTGGGCCACATGCATCTCTCTTAACCACTAGGCTAGAGGTCATTTGCAAAAAGGATGCAACACGAGGACTTCCCAGGAGGTCACCCATTCTAGCACTACTCTCGCCCAAGCACGCTTAACTTCGGAGTTTTTATGGGATCCGGTGCTCTAGTGCTGGTATAACCGCATAATAGTTAATTCCACTAGGCTAGAGGTCATTTGCAAAAGGGATGCAACACGAGGACTTTCCAGGAGGTCACCCATCCTAGCACTACTCTCGCCCAAGCACGCTTAACTTCGGAGTTTTGATGGGATCCGGTGCTCTAGTGCTGGTATAACCGCACCCTTATATTTTTTTTGAAATAATAGTTAATTGTGGCAAACTCGTTTCCACTGGAGTTCGAACTCCCAACCACTTGAGTGGCATACATCTCTTTTAACCACTAGGCTAGAGGTCATTTGCTTTTTATTATATATATATTATAATATAATATATATATTTAATATATAATATATATATATAATATATATATAATATATATATTATAATTTTTATTATTAATTATTTACTTTCAACCACTTATATTATAAACGAGTAACAATTTGATGTTTTACTCGTTTTACTTGTAGTTGCAAATAGCTGAATCATGTTATAAATTTTATCCTTAATTGTTTCTAGATGGCAAGATTTAATTTGCTCTTAGATGAAATGAAATTGTTTTCTAGTATAACATTTTTTGAATATAAAAATTTTATAAAGTCAAAGTAATTAATGGTTGGAAATAAAATATTTTAATTTTGTTTTTCCTTGAGGGAGAAAAAAATATTAATTTTTCATGATAGACCGTACGTAGGATGGCATGGTTCATGACTAAAATGATAGGATCCAAGAATAAATTTTAAATATACTGAATCTCCTCAATCAAATAGTCAAAATTGATCAAAAATGTCTTGTATGACCTGACTAGAATGACGATGAAGTTAAGGTTCTGATTATATTGGGTTAGAATTAATGTCCA
This sequence comes from Iris pallida, assembly GCA_029216955.1. Classification (NCBI taxonomy): domain Eukaryota; kingdom Viridiplantae; phylum Streptophyta; class Magnoliopsida; order Asparagales; family Iridaceae; genus Iris; species Iris pallida. The sequence continues at coordinate 2,519,723 of JANAVB010003599.1, read as the reverse complement.
CTTTAATACCAATCCTACTTTGAAATGAATAGAAAAAATGAACAGCTACAGTAGGAAAACTAGAATAGACGACCAATGTTAGGTATAGAAAATAGAATTTGTGACTAATTTATGCAATTTTTTTCTCTACAATTTTATAATTTTTTTGAATTAAAATTTTTTTTAGTCGATTTTAACCCCGCTGTATTCAAATCCTGGCTACGCCACTATTAGCAACCCACCACTAGCGTGCATCCTACTAATTAATGACGTAGCTCCTTAACAATTCTACTCAGTCGGTTAACAAGAACAAATATAACCTGTAGTGACGTGGAAGCAGCTAGACGCTCACAAACGTCTAAGACCATCTCCAATGGTGATTTCTAAAATTGAGTTATTATCCTACTTGGCATTGTACTTTAAGGAGATTTCTATCCTAATTGGAAGAGTTTCTACATATAAATTGTAGACATACAAAAATGCTCTCCAATGATTCTCCATTTCTATCCTATGTGTCATATAGTAAAAGGACCAATTTAATGATGTGGGGTCCAATAATAATTGTCATGAGGAGATAGGAGAATTTCTATGAGAGTTTCTACATGTAGAAACCCATCTAGAAAGTTTCCATCCTACATCATTACCACCTAGAATAGAAATGGTGATAGAAATTATCATTGGGAGAAGATTTTTCTAAAACAGATTTCTTCCATAGAAATAGGAAATATAGAAACCCCCATTGGAGATGGTCTAACAAGTGCTCAGTTTCACGAAAATGCTCAGCTCCGCAGGAGTAGTCTACTCCAAGGGTGTGGTTTGCTATGCGGAAGTGGACCTTTCAGTGTCGCAGAATCATAATTAATGTGCATCATGACGCGAATGGATCGATGCGTGTCTGTTTGTTCCATGGAACTAGCCATTGAGGTTGCTTTAACCCGGATAGAAGAATTCCTTAATCTCCGCGAGAAAATATCTAGTAATCCTCTTGGTTGTCATATCGCATAGCATATACTCTCAAAGTTGGCCGAACAACAGGCGGAATCCTACGACGTAAAGGATGATGGTATGCCTCCGTTATCTCAAAGTGAAGGAACTTCCACCACACTTCAGGACGGGCTAGAACACTTGAATCATTGAAACAATATATATCTTGGTTAATCATATATTTATGTCAGGAGTTGTGTACTAAGATGATAGTTGATCCGTGTTGACCATCCAAATATATTAATAGAGTTCCAAAAATAATATTGTCGTTATTGAATTCTGATTAAATTTATCACACACCAATGTTTGAATATTTCTGGACCTAAAATTTAATTAGTGCCTATACCTAATTACAATTTTTTTTTTTAAAAAGATCGAATATTCCATTGGATTCTCCGCAGGAACATCAGGATTCGGCATCAAATCTTCTATAACATCCCGCCCAGAATGGTAAGTTCCACCGAGGAGCACGATTCCTATGGTGAGCCGTCAGAACCTTCTGTTGTTTATACGAAAAACGTTCGAGTATTTAATGACGAAAGAAACGAGAACTCTGTGCTTAACGTGTCCCGCGGGTGTAGTGTAGTAACGTAGCTCCCGAGGGCTCGGGCGGAGAAGCACTGACCATACTAACCTCCATTTGAAAGAGTCCGTTTCTGATATACACACCCCCCCATTTATGAGTAGAATAGTTTTCGTTGCACGCGAGCAAATGAATTTTTCTCAAATTACATCTAGAAAGTCCGAGTGTGGTTATCAGAAATTGGTCCGTCCATCCCCGAAGCAAAACCCCTCCGCTCCCTCCCACTATAAACGCCGCCATCATTCAATCCTCACTCTCTCTCTCCTCTCTACTCCAAATATCTAGCTAGGGTTTCTCTCTCTCTCTCTCTCCTCTCCTGCGTGCAGCAATGGCGTTCTCCGCCGCCACTCTCAGATCCGCCGCCCCTCTCCGTGGATCTCCCGATCTCTTCTTCTCCGCCGGCTCCGGCGCTCGAGCCCCCGATTCCTTCAAGGTGAGCTGTTCTTATTTGCTAGATTTCGTTCAAAACCACTCGGACTGGTTAGTTATCTAGAGATTCGACGCTCGACCAGAATGTTCTGTTCGATCAATTACTTGATCGAGATTTGGTGGTTTCGATCTCTTATTTGGTTGGATGTTCGTCGAAAATTGATGATTTTCCTCTATTTCTATATCAAAATTCCTATAGCCACTGTTCGTCGTCTCTGTGTAGAAATTTTGGTACAAATGCAATTACTTTACTTATTTATCTTTACTGATCGACTTTGTCCAGGTGTCGTCGTGTATGGCAATAGCCACAGTCGGGCTAACGATTCGTTCTCAGTGTTTTGGTTCTGCCATTTCTCCTGTACATGTGCGTCGTCGTCACAGTAAGTGTGTGCGTGTGTGTGTGAATGATGTCATTTAAGCCTTCATTTTAGCTAATTTTTGGTTGGTTTGGTGCTCTCTTCTGAATGTATAGGTATAGGTTATGGTAGAAGTATTGAGCCGATCAGGGCCATAGCTACCGAGGCACCTCTGTGTTCGTTCCGTAACGTTTCTTTCACTATTGATAGATAGATAGATATAAGGTTGAAGTTGGACACTTCCGCATTGAAAATCATATGAATTCCAAAACTTGTGATGTTTATGTAAGTTTTTTTTTTGGAATTATATTTTCCATGGAATTATTTTCGAAAAACTATCGTTTTCCATATTTTCTTCTAAAATGGTGGAAAATAAAATTGTCCGCCCAACACATAGGAACATATCATTTTCCATAGAAAATAACTATTTTTCATGGAAAATAATGACAATCAAACACCCAAATTAAATTTTCCATAAGAAGATGTCAAAATTTTGTGGATTTTTTTCCTAGTAAAATTATTTCGTGGAATCAATTTATTTCCATGTATTTTTCACCTTGCAATCAAACTCACCTTAAATTAAGAAGCTCTTGTTTAGGAAATCCCTCTGACACGTTAGAAATCATTTGTCTCTGTCTCTTTCTCAAAATCAATAATATTCAATACTTGTTTATCTTCCATTAAATGAATATGTTCTTTGTTGTTTAGGATCGTCAAGTGGTGGGAAGACAAAGATTGGCATAAATGGTACGTGCTCTTTTTCGTCTTCATCATTTGGCTGTTATGAGCAATATCGAATTATATGTTTTTTTTTTTTTTTTTGCATTTCAAAGATACCAGCCTTTCTATTGTACATGAAGGTTTACCTCACATTTTGGATATAAATTTATCAACCTTAGAGATGTATTAGGGAGGGAGGGAGATAAGTAACACAAAAAATATGAAAGATAAATTCCTAGGATTAAATTAGTTCCTTCCAATCCAGGCTATATGTCCATGGACAAAGGTGTAAAAGAAAAAAAATACTAATCAAAATAGGAGACTTAGAATATACCAATTTGCTCTCCAATATATCACCAAATAATAGTTCACGGTACCAATACAGAAACTGCCAAAAGCCGATTCAAAAACCACCGAAACCTTCTGAACCCCCCTGAAACTGCCAATTAAGAAGGGTCACATACCAATATTGCGAACCATGCATCAAACACATCCATGAAACCACAATTGCAACCCTTCAACTACCTCTAATTGGAGGTCCAAACCCACTCTGTTGCTGTGGTGCAACACCAACAAGATATAAAGTTTTGTCTCTGCTGTGCTTTGCCTTAGGTTTGGCTTGCTGCTTTGCTGTATATATATAACCTATTCCATGCTAGTTAAAAGTGGCCAGCCATATACTTACAACAAGCCAGGTAGCACAGAAGCTCCAAAATGGGTGCCCATGTATGAAACGGCAAGAACACTACAAAGTACAAAATGCACTCTGGTACACCAAAACCAGTGTGGTGACCATGTTGCCTATGTTCCTATCATGTCATATTCGTGCGTGCATCTTAATTTAAAAGGGAGCAATAAGCAAGAACACTACAAAATGCACTCTGGTACACCAAAAACCAGTGTGGTGACCATGTTGCCCATGTTCATATCATGTCATATTCGTGTCCATGCATCGTAAGTTAAAAGGAAGCAATAAGTGGTAGTTAAGTACTCGCTTTGGACTTGGAGATAATGTAGGAAATAATCTCTATGAAAGAATATCATGTAATCCAAAGTAAAAAAAAGGCGACTTCGTGCAAGTGTCTTCCGGAAAAGGAGAGACATAAGAACTTGCACATTTTGTGAATTATAGAATATTCACAAGATCAAGAATACTATGCCCCTATTTAATACTATAAATTTAATGTGTCTTGTAATTATTAAGTTGCTTATATTCAAGAAAATTTAGTCGCATAAGTTTCATTTTAAGTGACATAGGTTTATGTATTTATAGAAAGATCTAAATAGATATCTGTACCATCGTGTCTGATTTTTTTATAGTTGCCATGTCGAACCTGTATCCTTGTCAAAGTTTGACACTTTTGTGGTGTCTATTAATTTCGATTCTATTACTTTATCGAATGTGCCTGCTAATAACTATGTTGTTCACAAAGAGTCTCATGTTGACCCTTTGATTCAGAACAAATTAGCAAATTATCTTTGTTGTTGTTTTAGGAGATCTGTTCTGTAGGCAAGAATCCTTTTATATTTATTCATGAATCGTACAATTTTGAATTTTTTCTGGATGTGATTCTAAACATATTTTAAGAAATTGTTCTATATGTTCTTCTTGATTCAAAATAAACAGAACGATGATTATGTCATTTCAAGACCAATATTTTGATCTATCATATGAACTCCATGTTGATATTATTATTTAGCTGGTTGCTTCCTTAGTAATGTTTAAAATGGACAATGGTGAACTTACCTAGCATCATGGGCCCGTAAACAAGCTTGAATGTTGTATGCTGGACCCAATTGTCGTATTTTTATTTTAAGCTGCATGCATAAGATAATTTCTGTTACACAGGGTTTGGCCGGATTGGGAGATTGGTCTTACGCATAGCCACTGCTAGGGATGATGTTGAAGTAGTGGCTTGTGAATGATCCTTTTATTGATGCCGAGTACATGGTGAGCCAACTCATATTTCTGTTTCTTGTTTTTTTACATGTTCCTATGGATCTAGTAGTTTCTATCAAGCACTTGAACATATGAGATCAATTACATATAGCTCTACCGATCTTTATTCATGTCTGAAAAACTAAAAAATATGCAACTGAATAGTTTTATCTGTTGGTGTTTTTGCCTTTGGACTAGAAAAGATAGTCCCACATCGGCTACACCAAATGGTGAGTATCTCAATATAATGCATTGTTTGTGCTGAGGTGTGCACATGAGGTGTAGTGGGGCACAAGTTTGTGCCATGTAGAAGTATTTTCCTAGAAGGAAAAAGGATTAAATCCAACAAGGATGCAAGTTAATTTTTGTTGTGCGGACTCGGACTCGGACACGGACTCCAGGATGTCTCGTGCATGCACAGGAGTGTTCGGGAGGTAGGCGTGGACTGGCACACTTCTATGCTGATTGTGGGATGATCTAAAATATCAAACTCTATTTTTGAGTATTGGTATTTTAGTCCCACATCGGATAGGAGAAGAGGTGAACTCAACTCCACTCTATAAATAGAGTCCCTTGGCCTCCTTTGAAAGATGCACCAAGAAGAGAGTTGAGGGAGTCTGTCAAATCCAGGAAGCCCGTTCAGTCTCAAATATTGACTTACGAGCGTTCCAGAAGTTCTTCGTGAATTTGCTGGTTCCTGGAAGCTGTGTGCTCGTGTGGGACGAATAAAGCTTTAAGCAACGGTGGTTCATTCACCCCAGCATCTCATTCTCGCCTGTCATCGCTGCTGTGCCTTTTACAGTAACTTCTTTTTAGAAGCTCTACTGCCGATAGTCGCTTGCACAAAGTCTCTTTAGATTTTTTGTGTATTACGTAGAATTTTTAGATCTTCGTAATTCAGAATCCTCCAGGATCTCTGTTGCACATCTTCTTTAAGGTGTTGCATTTGAAACGTTGTTGTACAATTGTTTCAGTTTCAGAATTTTTCATCGAAAAATTGTGCCTCGGCAATAACAATCTCAAAGCTTTATTGAGAAGATGGATAATTCTCGTGCTTCGCTCATCGATACCCGGCTTTAACAAGTTGGAGAAATTCGATGGCGAACACTTCCAGATATGGAGACGAAAGGTCACTTTAAATCTTCAACTCGTGAATGTTGATCACGTGCTGTCAGAAGAAGAAGAACCGAGTTCCAACCACTGGATCTGCTGCGGGCTGTTGGCCGCTGCTACGACCAAGCAAGCGAAGTGGAAGAGAGAAAACAGTATATGCAAACTACTGATACTCAATTCCAGGAAGACTCTCTGGCAGAGTCCTACAAGAAGACATCTGCCAAAGAGATATGGGACTCCTTGGGAAGCTCTGAAGATGACGAGAACCGGTCCAAGATCTTCATGGTAGAAAAAATACCACAAGTGGACCTGCGAAGACGAGAAGGCGATGCTGCCCCAAGTGAAGGAGTTTCTGAAGTTACGTCAGAAACTAGAAGACGAGAACATGCCCCTCGTCGACAAGTTTGTCGTTGGAGGGATCGTCGCGAAACTTCCTACAGAATGGAGCAACTTCTATGCAAGGCTGCATCGAAAGAAGATGGAAATTAGCTTGGAAGATTTCTTGCAAGAGATCCATGTTGAGGACGAGATGCGCTCTCAACAGAAGATGGATACTCTGTCCAAACAACTGGCGAAGGTAAATCTGGTCCAAACCAGAGTACAGGGGAAGCAGGCTGCTTCTCATCGCAAAAAGAAGGACTTCACGAATCTGAAAGTGAAGGGTCCTGCTTTCAAGCAGCAGAAGTCCAAGTCCCATGTGACTTGCTTCAATTGTGGCAAGAAGGGTCACTACAAATCCGAATGCAAGTCCAAGCCCAAGGAACAAGGTGAACCTAGTAAGGTTTCTATGATTACTAATCTAGTTGCCATGATAGTACAGGTTGCAACTGTGGGGGCTGACTTGGACTGGTGGATAGACACTGGTGCGGCGACCTGTCATGTCTGTTCGACAAAGACGGTTCGTCTCTATGAGCCAACTTCAGAGAAGGTCATAATGGTAAACCAGGCACAAGCTGAAGTACTGGGGATCGGGACGGTGGAGTTGAAACTCACATCGGGGAACACTCTGACGCTTCAAGGTGTGAAGCATGTTCCAGTAATTGCTAAGAACCTGATCTCTAGAAGTTTGCTCTGCAACGCAGGCTTGAGGATGGACATCAATGCTGGCCAGTTGGTGATGTCCAAGAAGGGTACATTCTTCGGAAAAGCTTTCCAAACTGAAGGAATGTACAAGATTCAGCTTGTTGTAACCCAGCATGATAATAAATGCAATCACTTTTTTGATTATTCTCTTGAGTTGTGGCATAATAGGCTAGGACATGTTCATTGTAAAAGGATTAACAGAATGTCTAGTCTAGGACTTATCTCCAAGTGGGGGGTAAGGTAGAGAAATGCGAAGTATGTGCTCAGACGAAGATCACAAGGAAACCCTTTCACAGGGTACATCGAAGCACAGATCTTCTGGAGTTGGTTCACTCAGATATCTGTGACTTCAAATAATTCTCTACAAAGGCCGGGATGAAGTATTTCATTACTTTCATCGATGACTTCTCAAAGTATGCTTTCGTCTACTTGCTCAAGTCTAAAGACGAAGCATTCGAGAAGTTCAAGGAGTTCAGGGCCGAGGCTGAGCGGCAAACTGGACAACAACTCAAGAGGTTAAGGAGTGATCGAGACGGGGAGTATCGGTCTCATGAATTTTATCATTCTGCAAAGAATATGGAATCATCAATGAGACAACGGCTCCGTACTCTCCTCAGTCCAACGGAGTAGCAGAAAGGAAGAACAGAACGTTGACAGAGATGATGAACTCCATGTTGTTGACTGCGGGTCTTCCAAAGTGCTACTGGGGAGAAGCTGCACTAACGGCAACGTTCATTCTGAACAGAGTGCCATATGCAACTTCCGACATAACTCCTCATGAACTGGTTCAAAGTCAGACCTAACTTGAATGACATTCGAGTGTGGGGGTGTCTGGCTTATGTGAAGCTCCCGGATCTGAAGATTCAGAAGCTGGGGACAAGGACTACGAAGGCGATTCTTGGGGTATGCCGAGAAGAGTGATGCTCGGAGATTCCTTGATATCGAGTCAAATCATATCATCGAATCTCGCGATGCTGAATACTTTGAAGACAAGTTTGCAAAACACAAGAATATTGTTCTCGCGGATCTTCCAGAGAATGATGAGGGTACAAAGCAGACAGAGTCTTTAATGAACCAGTAGTCCAAGATGAAGTTGTCGTCAAGGAGACACCAGCTGAACTAGAACTCGCTGAGCCGTCAACTAAGCGAAACGAGGAGGCCGAAAGACTTCGGAGATGACTTCGTTACCTATCATGTGGAAGCAGATCCGCTTACCTATGATGAGGCGATGAAGACCAGAGATGCTGTATTCTGGAAGGAGGCGATAGACAACGAGATTGACTCAATCACCTCCAACAACACATGGGTTGGTTGACCTGCCAGAAAGAGCAAGATCCATCGGATGCAAATGGATTCAACAAGAAGATGAAAGCAGATGGAACCATTGACAAGTTCAAGGCCAGGCAGGCTAGTGGCCAAGGGGTTTGCTCAGAGGCAGGGGATCGACTACTTTGACACTTATGCTCCAGTAGCTCGGATGAAACCATCATATGTTAATTGCTCTAGCAGTAATACACAAGCTGGTGATACATCAGATGGATGTGAAAACGGCATTCCTTAATGGCGAGCTGACGAAGAGATCTACATGCAACAACCAGAAGGTTTTGTCGTCAGAGGTCTGGAAGATAAAGTCGCAAGTTGATGAAGTCTCTGTATGGTTTGAAACAAGCTCCCAAAATATAGCATGAGAAGTTTGACAAGGTGATAAGGTCAAATGGCTACAGGGTCAGTGAAACAGACAAGTGTGTCTATACGAAGTTTGCTGACGGAAGAGGAGTAATCGTTTGTCTTTACGTGGACGACATGCTAATCCTAGGTACGGATTTAAGCTGCGTCACAGAGACAAAGAAATTCCTCTCGACCAAGTTCAGTATGAAGGACTTGGGGATGCCGACGTAATCTTGGGGCTCAAGATCATCCGACAGGCACTGGAATAGCGCTGTCACAATCTCATTATTTGAGAAGATGCTCACTCGCTACGGGTATCAAGATCTTCCTATAATCGATACACCATACCGGAGTGATCAAAAGCTGGAGCCAAATTCGAGGGAAAGCGTCAGGCTGTTGGAGTACGCTAGCGCCATCGGAAGTTTGATGTACGCCACTACTGCCACAAGGCCTGACATAGCTTTTGCCGTGGGAATGCTGAGTCGGTTCACTAGCAATCCAGGCGTTGAGCACTGGAAAGCTGTGAAGCGTGTTATGAGATATCTCAAGAAAACTCAGACATATGCACTTTTCTACAGCGGAGATCCGTCAGTAGTGGAAGGCTTCAGTGATGCTAGCTGGTGTTCAGATATGGAGAGCGAGTATTCCACAGGTGGATTCGTATTCGCCATGGGCGGAGCTGCTATATCGTGGAAGTCGAAGAAGCAGACTATGTTATCACGCTCTCCATGAAATCTGAATTCTTTGCATTGGATGCTGCTGCAGATGAAGCAGAGTGGCTTCGGGAGCTCATGTATGATCTTCCGGTGGTTGGGGCTCAGATACCGGCAATACCGATATACTGTGACAACCAGGCGGCGGCAGCAGCAGTGGCATCAAATGAACACTTCAACGGGAAGAAGAGAATGGTGCGGTTGAAGCACAAAGCAGTACACGATCTTATCAAGAGAGGTGTTATTGCAGTGATTGATGTTCGGGAGGTCAGGAGAACCTGGCGGATCCGTTCACCAAGGACCTCAAGCGCCAGCTGGTCGATGACACAACTTGTAAAATGGGCTTGAAGGCATTCTGATATTGTATTATGTATTCCTACCATAAAGTTTTATGCTATTAGTTCAAAGATTTATCTACTAGGCATCTAGCTTTTGGTTCAAGGGAGGACCACTAATCGGAAGATATCAGGAACGGTGGGTACATGTTCTATTGGACATGGAGAGGTTACGGACCTATAACCACTGTTGTCTACTATTGTTTCTGCGAAAACTGTTTCTGTGGGAAGGTTGGCTTAAATGCCTTAATGAGTTCTCAGCAGAGTGAATGCCTGGAGTGCTTTACAGGAAGCACGGTAGCGCAGCACTACAAGGAGTGTAACTCCATGCTACAGTGGGGGTGACTCCACCATGAGGTTCCCAGGTAGGGGTAATGCCTCGGCTTTGCAAGCCAAGTCACAGCGGAGTAGCACCGCAAATAGGCAGGTAGCCTAATGCTGTATGATAATCGTAATAAAGAGAAGTAGACAGCACTACAAAGAGGACGATGTCCTCATGTTACAGTGGCATGACACCACGAAGAGGTACCAGGTAGGGTAAAGCCTCGGCTTTGCGAGCCATGTCATAGCGGCGTAACACCGCACGGAAGCGCAAGGCTTCATGCTGGGTAGTTTGGCACTACAAAGAGGCCTGTGACCTCATGCTACAGTAGTATGACACTACGATGAGGTACCCAGGTGGGGTAAAGCCTCGGCTTTAAGCCATGTCATAGCGGCGTAGCATCGCAAAGAAGCGCAATGCTTCATGCCATGACTCTTTATAAAGAACTCACCTATAGTGTATGGACAGAGATATCAGGCCGTCTCTTGAGGGTAAACTTGTAGACGTCCAAAAATTATACACTGAAACCAGGCTGGCATAAGGCCTTCAATGTGCAGCCAGAAGCACAGTTGATGTCATTATGTAAGTAGGAAGAATTGCAGTTATGGTGCAGAATTCAAGGCTTAGTCCATTCTTGTATCATGTTGTTATTTAACCTATGCGGAAAGATTCAAGTCGTAGCGACATCTCTCCTAATGCATGATGGACAGTCACTGTGGGGAACGCTCAACCCATTATTGAGATATGTGGGAGATTGTTGGTTTTTGCCTTTGGACTAGAAAAGATAGTCCCACATCGGCTACACCAAATGGTGAGTATCTAAATATAATGCATTGCTTGTGTTGAGGTGTGCACATGAGGTGTAGTGGGGCACAAGTTTGTGCCATGTGGAAGTATTTTCCTAGAAGGAAAAAGGATTAAATCCAACAAGGATGCAAGTTAATTTTGTTGTGCGGACTCGGACACGGACTCCAGGATGTCTCGTGCATGCACGGGAGTGTTCGGAGGGTAGGCGTGGACTGGCACACTTCTATGCTGATTGTGGGATGATCTAAAATATCAAACTCTATTTTTGAGTATTGGTATTTTAGTCCCACATCGGATAGGAGAAGAGGTGAACTCTCAACTCCACTCTATAAATAGAGCCCCTTGGCCTCCTTTGAAAGATGCACCAAGAAGAGAGTTGAGGGAGTCTGTCAAGTCCAGGAAGCCCGTTCAAGTCTCAAATATTGACTTACGAGCGTTCCAGAAGTTCTTCGTGAACTTGCTTGTTCCTGGAAGCTGTTCGTGCTCGTGTGGGACGAATAAAGCTTTGAGCAACGGTGGTTCATTCACCCCAGCATCTCATTCTCGCCTGTCATCGCTGCTGTTGCCTTTTACAGTAACTTCTTTTTAGAAGCTCTACTGCCGATGGTCGCTTGCACAAAGTCTCTTTAGATTTTTGTGTATTACGTAGAATCTTTTTAGATCCTCGTAATTCAGAATCCTCCAGGATCTCTGTTGCACATCTTCTTTAAGGTGTTGCATTTGAAACGTTGTTTGTACAATTGTTTCAGTTTCAGAATTTTCCATCGAAAATTGTGCCTCGGCAATAACATTATCATAGTCCTTCCGATATGATGATTGGTTTGCTTCTGCTTGGTTTCAAGCTTCACGTGGTGCTGCCAATTTTATGAACAGTTAACATGTTATAGTGCATATATCTATCTTTATTCATGTCTAATAACCTAAAAGTCATCCAACTGAATACTTGCATCAGTCTTTTTGATGCGATAATTGGTTGCTTCTGATTGGCTTCGTCCTCCGCGTCAACGTTTCAACGCTATTGTGCATTTTAGGCTTAAAGATTGACATTAACTTTAAGGCTACCTTTAATCCTGTATTTACATTGTATGGGTTTCCATGTCTAAACTGTTTCCGTGACATTTAGGAGATCGACAATCTAGATACTTACATTTCCCCCCCTGAATTTATCAATTTTTTTTTCTTTTTAGTTGTCAAGGGTCGGATTGGATGCTGAAATCTTGAGATCCCTTTTATTCTCATGGAACTAAAAAAATGATAAAGACACTATACAGAAAAGCATATCTGATATCATCTACTAGCTAAAAGAAAGTAGGATTAACAACTGCCACGGTTTCACAATATGTCAAGTTTACAACCTTGGTTTATGTGGATATGTGAAGCAGCTCCATCACAATGCTTCATGATAAATTTCCCTTCATCAATCGCTTCCTTGAATATCAATTAATTGAAATAAAAGAAAAACAAAGAATCTGGAAGATAAATAATTGAATGTTTTATCTTTGTGACATCTATTTATGTATTAATGAATCACTAATTCCAATTCCCAATCAATGAACATAATAGAACACTAATTCATTGAATCTATCAGATTGGAAGGAAAAAAACATCTCGTCTTATTCTTACAATTCTTTTTATCCCAACCTCTGTTTTATTCTAACTGCGAAGCCTAAGGAGTTACTGAAATATGCTTTGGAGAAATTGTCATACAGTCTGTATTATAAAAAATACAATGTCCTCAAACTAGAAATAAAGTGGCTAGTTTTTCTTTAAAAAGATTATGATTTTTCGCTTTGCTTTGCATATGGGAAGTCCAACTCCAAGTTGCATGAAGCTAGCTGACTTATTTAGACTGTACGGCCATCGGATTGTAAAAACTGCACAATCCATTATAACATCGGATCCTGGTTCTATTTTCCACCCGAATTGAGGAGGCCTTGTATGAGATTTGGATTATGAATGAAGTTCCTAGCAACATTATTCAAATGATTTGTAGACTACAATGTAGTGTGTAGTTGCACAAATACCAACTTGAATTCTTCCACTTTGCTTGTTCACAGTGATTATTTTATGGATTTGTGGTATATGATTGATGTGTATCCTGTAAATGTCTACTTTGATCGTTTTGAAGCATTGCTAGAGCATTTAGTGCGCTATATTAATTAGTCTGCAGACAAGTTGTCTTTGTGAGAGTTTGCTTTGTTCCCTCCATTAGTAAGACAAACAGCTACTGATAGTCTGATACCCAACTTTGTGAATGTGGATAAGAATATCTATACGACAACGAAAGAAAGATGATTTAGCAATGACCAAAAATTGGCTTGCCACCTATTTGTAGAGTAAGACTCTTAGTTTAACTTTGGTGGGCTAGTTTGAGTTTACTAATTACATTCTAGCCAGAATAGCTTTGTTTGACAAGTGATTAGAAGAATACTGCAAGTGTATTCTAGCCAATTGAGCTTATGACTATCTAAAATTTGATTCTAAGAAAATATAGCTAGATTGCGTTATTTCTTGAAGGTAATTTGGATGCTTGTACTCTTAAGTTGGGCTAGTTTACATAAGATCACATGGCACCTTGTGTATCTTATAAAGATCAATTCATGGGTGATGACTATAGTTACTTTTGTGTTTTCTCATTTCCTTCACTCATGAGTTTGAAACATGATTTTTCAGGCATATATGTTCAAATATGATTCACACATGGGGTATTCAAAGGATCCCTTAAGGTTGTGGATGAATCAACATTAGAAATCAACGGAAAGACTGTTGTGGTTACAAAGAAGAGGTATTTCAACATACTTTATATTATTAAAGTAACTGTCATGTGCATCTAAGTTCTTATCTTTATCAAATAGGAGTCTAAAGGAGCCTAGCTCTAATCATAATTAGTCAAGATTCTTCAGTTAAAAGCTACCAATCATATTATAAGGTACTTTCGTAGTTTTGCAAACAGATATTTTGCAAGTATCGACATGCCCATCCTTCTAGGTTTAGATTGTTATCACCATCTTGGATGGCTTTGACAGATGATTGCACTCCATGTAACCCTCTTGGGCTTTGTTAACTGATGTCCCCTGCAGCATACAATGTTAAATTCTTTTTTTTTCCCTTTATGGTTGTGTGATAATGCTGCATCCACATAAAGCTCTGTAGTTCTTTCTGTATCTATGGAAGACTATATACATAGCTACACTGTGCTTGATAAAAAAAAAAAAACCCTACAGTCTGATGTAGATAACTTCTTTTATCCTTTTCAGGGATCCAGCAGAAATTCCTTGGGGCGATTTCGGTGCAGAATATGTTGTTGAATCTTCTGGTGTTTTTACAACTGTGGATAAGGCATCAGCTCATCTCAAGGTTTGTATCACATAAAATGTATTGTTAATCTGTTGGCATGTAAATTCTGCGCTATTAAATGCCTCAACTTTGCACTTCTCGTTGCATGGAATTCCTGTAGGGTGGTGCAAAAAAGGTGGTGATATCGGCTCCATCCCCAGATGCTCCTATGTATGTTGTTGGAGTAAATGAGAGGACATATGAACCTAGCATGAATGTTGTTTCCAATGCAAGCTGCACCACTAACTGTCTTGCTCCTCTAGCCAAGGTTTTGTCTTGAAACTAAATTATGTGCCATACAAGTGATAGATTTTGTCAAGGTTGATAAAAATCTGCACAAGAAAAAAAAAAAGAAATCTTGAGAACTGATTGGGAAATGTATTTCCTTACTCTTAACCTTTTTCTGTTCATTGGCGTCTTCTTGAGATGAGTTTCTGGCATATCTTTCAGGTGGTGCATGAGGAGTTTGGTATAGCTGAAGGTCTCATGACAACTGTTCATGCAACAACAGGTTCTCTTTCTTCTCTTTCAAGTTCAAACGCGTCTACTTAAGCATTAGTTGTGTCCCATAAATTTGTTTAGTCACCGCAGATTCATGAGATTGTACATGGAATATGGTTTCTATTTCTTGATACAGTTTTACCTTGTCTTCAGCAACACAGAAGACTGTCGATGGACCTTCAATGAAGGATTGGAGAGGGGGTCGTGGAGCTGGTCAAAACATCATCCCCAGCTCAACTGGTGCTGCTAAGGTGATATTGAGATAACATAGGATGACATTGCTTTGACCTTCCACATAAATCTAACCTTCATATAATTTATTTTAGGCTGTTGGAAAAGTTCTTCCGGAACTAAATGGAAAACTTACAGGGATGGCGTTTCGTGTTCCAACACCGAACGTTTCTGTTGTTGACTTAACTTGCCGACTTGAGAAAAGTGCTTCTTATGATGATGTCAAAGCAGCTATCAAGTAAGCCATCTTGTTGCAAATCCTTCAAATTTCTTGTGGCTTTCATTTTCTGTGTTCCATGGTTACTACATCATCAGCAATTAAGCCTTTCTAATAGGTTTTTCTATGATTTAACGAGGCATCAAAGTTGACACCTTTCCATTTACTTCCATATAAATATCTTAAGTTTTGTTATATCATCTAATATCTTAACCTCGAGGATTATGTTTTCTAATGTCCTTATAGAGTTAATTGACATTTTAAAGTTCCTATTGCATGCTAACCTTTGTGATTCACCTATACATGCTATCTTTTGTGATACATGGAACTTGGCAAGATTCTGCTACACAAATATTATCTCAACTTCAGAACATGCGGCGGTTTTTGTTGCAGGCCGGTAACTATTTTTTCACATCTTCAGGTTTGCATCGGAGGGTCCACTGAGAGGCATACTTGGATATACCGATGAGGACGTAGTTTCTAATGATTTTGTTGGTGACTCGAGGTAAAATAGTTTCTTGGAGTTTATTCTTTCCTTGTATCACCTGCTAGTAGGGTTGGCAATGGGGATCAATCCATAGTGAACTTTTAGCTTTTGATGCTAAAGTTCAATGTACTGGGGACCAAATTGACTGTGAATTCCATTTTGACTTGTAATGCCTGAATTTCAACTAATATGGATCCAGACTTGATTTTTGGAAATAATCGTTTTACATATACAAGAACTATAATCTGACCGTGATCTTGCTTTGTATAAATGAAACTATTGTCAGGTCAAGCATCTTTGACGCCAAGGCTGGCATTGGATTGAGTTCCTCCTTCATGAAGCTCGTTTCTTGGTACGACAATGAATGGGGCTACAGGTAAGAGATCTAATAAGGCTATTTATAAGGGCACATCAAAAGTTGATCAGGGCTAGCCAGGATTGGGGCTAGCCAATATTTGAGGAGAATTTACTGAGACTATCCAAATTTTCTACTCATGCCCCCCCCCCCCCCCCCCCCTCTCTCTCTTCCAAAACCCTAGCTTTCTTCTTCTTCTTCTTCGTCACCATTTCCTTCATCACCATTCGACTACGTACTCTTAACTTACAAGGAGAATGAGAGTGTAGTAACCTCTTTTCACCCAAATCTGTTTGGTTTTTGTTTCAGCAACCGGGTGTTGGATCTAATTGAACATATGGCGTTGGTGAATGCCCGCAACTGAAACAAGTTAGAAGACTCCAAGGAAGAGAAACATATTTTTGATAGTTGGTGGCTCGGCTTGTTCCTTCCTTTTTGCCCTTCCCAGAAATAAAACCTCCTCTTAGCGCCTGTTTAGTTCAGGTGCTTCAATTTGTATGAATAAAATCAATGATTTCCAACAATTGTAGGTACAAATGGACCAAACCTTTCCAAGTACTTAAATACATATGATCTGTTACTATTTATTAGACAGGTTCTGATACATATTTGAACTGGATAGCCCGGTTTATGAGTTTCATTGTTGGTGACTGCTACATGTATGTACATACGTTGCAAATATACGATTAGCTTTTTGTATATACATGTGTTTAAAGGCCATGAACGAAAGCAACACATGGCACTGGCGTATAAATACGAGTACGTGCCCTTACTTCCTTGGCCATGGCCCATGCTTCTTTCTCATCCTCTTCTCTCGTCTCCATCTCTGTATAAGTTCTCACCTGAACTTTAGCCAGTTTACCATAACGAAGAGGAAATGTTGTTTGTCTAAAGTGTGTTGAGTGGTTGTGTTGTGTAATACTGTTCCATTCAGATGTTGAACTTGTAATATATGTTTTGAAATGCTTTGTAAGTCTGTTTTCCCCTGAAGTACTTGCAAGTTCCAGATTAATAAAGTTTAAGGTGCTGTTATGATCGAATGCAACAATGTTGCAACTGGCGTTTTAAAAATTGGACCGGACTTGCCGGTTGAACTGGTCAACCCGTAGCTTTTCCTGGCTGGTTTAATACCGACCTACTGTTTTTTTTTTTCTTCTTCAAATATTCAGGCAACTTGGCCGGTTAGACCACCGAACCGTTTGGCCCAGATGAATTTTTAACCGATTTGACTTTGACTTTTGTGTTTTTTTATACTAAATCTATATGATAAACATGCAGAACTTCTAAGCAGTATGTAGTTGTGTACTACGTAATATATTCAATATAAGATTGTAAATCTATATAATCGATTAACTCGAATTAACCCACTGATTGGACCAATTTGATCCTACCAACTAACCGGACCGGACTTATGTCTGTTCTGAGTCTTCTGACTGGCTTGAATTGGGGTTTTTTTTATGGGAAATCAGAACTTAGCTTTCCCAAGCTACAGTTTCATTATGAAAACGTGTGAAAACAATGTAACAACTTTCTTTCTACATAGTTATCACACAAGCGAAGACCCCAAAGTGTTAAGAGTAGCAAGTGTAACGCTCAAAAGCTACACTTGTCCATTCTTTTGGAAACTTTAGGTGCATCGGTAACTCCACTGGCAACGCTGCTACATCTACTATATAAACATACATACACACACTTTCCTCTTCAACACCACCATCACCATGGAGTTCAAGAAGGCTACTCTCTGTGTTCTTTTCTTGGTCCTCTCCCTCTTTGTTCCTTCTGGTAATCTCCTGTTTGTGCAGAACCACACTCTTTTGTTTTAATGTTCGCAAAATGTTTACAAGTGATATTCTTCGGTAGGACAATATATTTGAATTATATTTATTTACGTGGTATTAATTTTTATTTGGCATGCAGAGGGGGTGGGAGCAAAGGTTTGTGTGCAGCCGAGTGTGTGGTACCATGGCAGCTGCGGGAGCGACACCAACTGCGCCCAGATCTGCACCAGCGAGGGAGAGGGCTCGGGCTTGGGCTGGGTCGCCGGCCACTGCGACGGGCTTCTCCGCCGTTGCATGTGCCAGAAGCCATGCTGAGCTGATCGATCATCGTCATATGCACAAGTTATCACTCACTTATTGCAATGCTTGCATGCATGTTATCATTTGATCATATATATAAATAAGAATGTGGGTGGTATTTGTGCTTTCTGAAATAAATCATTATAAGAGCCACTAGCCTACAGCTTAATTGAGAAATATTTGGCTTCCAAATTAAGAATATTGGCACTACAAAAGTTACTCGGGTTGTCTAAAAAAAAATTTAGGCTTAATTTTAACTTGATATCCCTCTGACTATTTCAATTTTTCAACTTAATACTTTAAACTTTTTATTTTTGGTAAAACTTAATACCCTAAGAAAAAAGACGAGAATAGCCATGACTACCCTCCCTCCCCCTCTAACCCTCACATGCTGCCTCCCCTCCCACCTCCCCACCTCGCCCTCCCTAAAACGCTCGTCCCATCCCCCCTATGTGCCACCACCACCCCTCTGCTCCTTCTGCGAGCAGCCGTCGGGGGTGGGGGGAGGGGGAGGGCATGCAGTTGGAGGGCTAGGCTGGGGGAGCCGGGAAGGGGAGGCCAGCCGGGACCTGGGGGTGGCTGGGATAGGCTGCCAGAAGGGAGGGGGGGAGGGGGACGTGAGAGTTTGGGGGTTGGGTGGAAAAATGGTAGTTTAGTTTTTTTTTTGTATTAACTTGAAAATAATTCAATAGTTGATGGTAACAAATTGGTCTACATTAAAGTTTAGAATATTAAGTTAAAAAACTGAAATACTTGAAAGTATCAAATTGTAATTATACATTATTTTTATTTACAAATTTGTTACTCAATTTTTTTTTTTTTACTCAAAGGTCATATGCCTACGCGAATATTCGTATAAGTTACAAAATTCGGCTAAACCACTAAGAGAGCTCACTCGAACATATATCACTAATAGAGGTCTAACTCAACCTACCAAATACTAATCTTCCTACATGTGAAAATCCATCTACGTACAATATCGTCTACGGAAGAGTACAGAGAGAGGGGGAAAAAAAAACACTCCTATATTGCACAAGGCTAAATTTGATCACATCATTTGATTAGCATTTTAGAGCATACTTTTGATTTTTTTTTTTTTTTCTTGCGCAAACCAATCCCATTCATCTGCACTCAGGGCCAGGAGTAGTTGTCCCTGAAATTGACGGCAAGTGGGATTGGTAGCGGTGTCAAAATCTCCAGTTTTGACAGCGGCATGGAGCTCGGATCCCGAGTTCCTCTTCTAACCCTTGAGCTACTCAAGGCCTTCCCAGTGTTAACTTAAAATATGGACGTGAGAGATTGCCAGTTCAACTAACAAAAAGGAGTTGGGGTGGACCGTAAAGCTTCTATTTGCGGAGAGCTAGAAACTTAGGCCTGGGGGATTGTCCTAACCAGCAGGGTTGCCCAAGTCCAATGGCTTGTCCGGCTTGCTCCATGGCCACCCTATGCACTAAATCTAAAAAAATGGAGATTTCTACTTATGTACTTCTCTTATTTGTAAATTATGTTGGAATTTATTTTAAAATCATTTATAAATAATGATTAAATGAAGATGACGTGTGTTGATTTGTCATTGTTTTCTCACGATAAAAGTCATATTTTTTAAAATAACAATGATGCATAGAAGTTATTTTTTATAAATAAAGATGACACATCTTATAAAAAAAAAGATGTGTTGAGCTGCTACAATTTTGTCATGATAAAGATGACGGCTAGACAATGTCATTAATTAGCATTTTTAGTCGTCATTGTTCACCATTTTTATAGTAGTGTAAACTCGAAAAAGTTAATTTGAGATTACGAAATGATTAACTTAAAATTAATATTTTGGAAATTATGAGATGTTGGTTCTAAATTTGAATCGGAATCAAAGTAAGTGATTGAGTACATTCTTAAATTAGATTGATGGAGACATAACACATTTTGGTTATACTCTAAGGAGAAATGGATGATTCATAATGGAAAGTAATTATTTTTTAGTAATGCTATTCGTACCTTCGAATTGTCCCTCCGTGTCACGACCCGCATCCTGAAGAGGGGCACGAGTACGTGGTTACGTCCAGCCTACGCCGCAGTATCGGCGGTAGAACGCTGTATATAGGATCTGTAAATACTACGACTAAAACAGATAAATGTACCTGTACAGTATATACTCTCCGAATGGAGGTAATATAGCAATACAGTCTCAATCACATATATCAAACTAAGGTAGATAGTACGGAAAAGAAAATATGATAGATGAAGCAAGAAATAAGTTCGAGATCCACACAAGTCCAAAACTAAACATAACATCACAGAATAATATATAATACTACATTCTAAAATCCAAAGCTGGATCGCAGTCCAGTCAAGCCTAACAAGTGCTAACTACTCAGGGAGTATAAAATCTAGTGACCAATCTATCAGGCCACTGCCCTGGCCTGAGTCTCCATCTGTCTCAGAAACATCTGTAAAATATCATAACGGTGTCCTGTCAGGAAAATGAGCAAGTACAAACACCAACAGCAGTTCCATGTGAATTGACAAATACTATAAGAGACAGTATAATGAAATACAAGACAAAGATATAGGCGACTTGGGAACCATTCGAAAAGCCGAGTTACAACCCTTAAACCAAACAAGGACCGGGGTTGTAACCCTTCTTTCAAACAGGACTTAGTCTCAAATCATGGTACAGTATAAAGGCAGGTAGAGCATGTGAGTAAATGAAATCATAGCATGGTGAAAAGTACAGAAAGTAAAACTGAACTGGAATATAAGATACGACAATAAATGTAAAATGTGATTTGAATTATTAGAGCGATATGTGATCGGCTAGGGAGTCATGGTAGGGTTATCCACTTGGCCCGACAATCACAGGAAAATCTCTGGAAAGGGTCATGCCGGCCAACCTGGATAACCCGGCAAGGGGTGTCTGCTACACCCTACGTGAGGTGAGGGTGGCGCTAGCAAAATAAGGACATGGGGCTTTGATCACATAACCCCTAATAATTCTCCCATCCCCGAATAGTAACATGGATCCGGACATGGCACGTCATGACACGGATTCAAAAGCAGGTGATCAGCCCACTCCCAAATCAATGTCTATATAAGTACATGAAACATGGATATCACACACCAATATACCAAGGAAAATCCAGGAATAACATCTCATGACAGGATCCGATGTATACTAGTCCGTGAACTATCGTGTCGAGAATCAAGTAAGACACTACAACTGAATCGGATATAGTAGATATCAAGACAATGAAAACTATCAGTGAATGTACTCGCCTGCTGTCCTGAGCTGTAGGGTATATCAATAATCAGAGCGGTAATCAGGAACCTAAAGATGAGATACTGCATGTTAATTTAGGTTTAAACAAGTTTAAGAATGATTCACAATAAATGATATGCAATCTAGGTCAAACTAGGTCTCACTGAGTCACACTAAGTCCTGTCAAGTCAATCTAGGTCAAATCAAGTTATATCAAGTCAATCTAAGTCAGACCAAGTCAACCCTAGGTCATACCAGTCATCACAGGTCAAAACAAGTCGAAGAAAGTCAAACGGGGTCAATCTGGTTCAAGGGTTGACTTACAGTTGACTTTTGTTCAAAAAGTCAACTCTGGTCAACTCTGGTCAACACTGAGTCAACCCTGGGTCAACCCTAGGTCAAACAAGTCAAATGTTGACTAACAATTGATTTTCAGTCAACTGGTCAACTCTGGTTTGATTTCGGTCAAATCGGGTCGCTTTAAGGCTAAGTTTGACTCTCGGTTGACTTCTGTTAACTTTTGGTCAAAAAGGTCAACCGACGTCAAAACCAGTCTATGAGTACCATATTTGATCATTACCAACCACGGGAATCAAGTTCTAACTCTATCTTAGGCTTCTAACACAAATATCATATTCCTAGGCAAAACTAGTATTTACCCTTCTAAGGTAAATCCCGATACCTTGCCCAATACCAAGGAAAATCCTGCAAATGCCCATGGTACTAACCTAGGCTCCTTAGGGTAGCTAGATATCAACCTATCTAGGGTTTACCAACCAAAAAATTTGGGTATCCTAGGTATCTAAATTATCTTATGACACATACTAACCATTTACCCATTACCTTACCTATATCATGAATTTTACCCTTTTCTATACCACACTCATCTACACCACTCACTCTCATGATACACTCTTATATTTATCACTCTCATAGGTTTTCTATAGGTTTCCTACTAGTTAGACAATAGGCTATACTATAGGGTACTAGTTTCACTCATAAGAAGGCTCTCACACACACACACAACTCACAAACACACCCACACACAAAGGCAAAATATGGACAGATTTTGGGGGACTTGTGGGGACTGAATGGGGGTGTTATAGGGACTGATTTTGAATGGTTGTGGACTGATTTTGAGTGGTGTTTTGGGGCTGTGCATGTGGGGCAAGTTAGGGGCTGATTTGGTGTCAAAGTGGGGGGCTAAATGTGGTGTTTAAATGGGACAAAAGTGGACTGTTTTTGGGTCAAAAAATAGGACAGCCATGGGCTGTTTTGACACAGCAGAACATGGTTTTCTTCTCCCCCTCCTAGCACTCTACAACACTCCTTATATCCCTCTCTATATCTCCTCTATATCCACCCGACTAATTCCTTCACCAACCACTCTAACAACAAACACCTATCCCTCATTCTCTTCTCTACCAACACAACATACACACACACACCCCCATCCCCTTGGCCGAACCTGCTGTTCTCTCTCCCCAAGCACAACAACAACTCCCCATCACAATATATACACCAATATATATATATAAACCATATATATATATATATATATATATATATATATATATATATATATATATATATATTTAGAAATATATATATATATAACCACATACATATATATTCATATGAAAAATATGAATATGACACATCAAGATACATGGAAGAACACATTCTAAAACATGTAAAAATCTGGAATAAAATGCAAGAACAACACAAAAACAATACACAAACAAATCTATGAGTCCAAAAAGAGGGTTTTCCTATTAGGACACAAACCTACATATTGGACACCACTAAAAATGCCCAAAGGACATAAAATGGTCTCTAAATGGAGACACAACCATGGAAAATATTCCTATTGGGTTCCTAACTATTCTACATGAGAGGGAGAATTAATTTGGAGAAGAGATTACCTAATTTTGGAGAAGGAACAATGGTGGAGCTCTCAAAATCAATTTGGGGAAGAACAAGAGAGAGAAAGAGAGAGTGGATAATGGTGAAATGATGGGGGCTCTATCCATATGTGGCTGGCCACCAAAGGCCCTATTCCCTCTATTTACTAATTACAAGTTTGCCCCTCTAAATGCTTTATTAGTTCATTACAAGTTGCTTAGGGTTTGGGGTAGTTTAGTCAAACCTAAAACCACTAAACCAAATTAGTCTTAACCAAAAATAATTAGTCTAGTCTCTAACCAAAATACTGACATGTGGGCCATGGCTAACTAGTGTGTGGGCCCGCTAAGGTCAACACTACCCCGGGTCCCCGAAACAAGTCAAAACAAGTCGGAATGAGTTAAAATTCGAACCCGATTCAAATATCCCCAAAATAATACAATAAATAAATAAATAATTTCAAAATAATTTTTAAAGTAGAAAATTACCAAAATACCCCTGTTTATGAAAACTGGGGATGACAAATCTATCCACCTTAAAAAAATTTCGTCCTCGAAATTAAAACCAACAATGGTAAAATCTCAAATTCACAAGTCATGGCTAAAAATTTAAAATGATTAAAATCTCAAAAATCAAAACAGGAATTAAATGACTAAATTTTATAAATTTTTTTTCTTAAAATTACTCTCAAATATAAGTCTATCTACCTTAAAAGAATCATCCAAAACTTAAAACGAAACAAACACAGAAAATTCATGCAATTTGATAATCGTATGCGCCTGTCCAATAATCATGATACTCAGAATCTCCGTCATGCCAGTGAGTAAGTCCACGATAATCACAGAGTCCTCAGCTACGGTACATACCTCTAGAATTATGGTATTTAAAATTTTTGCATTGCCGCTAGCTTGGCAGCGAAAACCTTAAATTCCCACACCCGAGAAATACGTCCATAGTCCGACTATATGTCCTCACTCTGCCTGCTAGCATGACCCTAGAGGATTCTAAAATCTCATAATCGAGGCGACCTAGCCCATACGACTTATCTCAGAAGAAAATCACATTACAGAACAATTTCATCCAATCGATCATGAACAGAAAGAATCAAATTTCAAACAGTTTATAATTAAGGAAGCAAATACGAAAATGAGATCGAAAGATTGGAACCTGCACCCTGCTCTGCTACTGCCTGAGTGGGCTCAACTGTCATGGCGAAAGCTCGCCCCTGCTGGCCTCCTCTAGCCTGCCGCACTCTGTCCTAGCCTGCCTGTCTGGCTGCACGGGCAGCACAGTTCTTCATCTGGTGGCCTGGAGCTCCACAGAATAAACAAACTCCTAGCTTCATCCTACGTACAAGCATCCTGGGTGTGCCCCATCTTCTTGCAGAAAGTACACTGGACGGCCTGTCTCTTGTCCTGACCCTGCTGCTGTTCGTCACGTGCTGGTGCCTGATGTACTCCGTCCTGGTCTCTTCGGATTCCACTAGCGTGGCAATCCTTCAGCTGGTGATCGGGCGCCCCACAGTATAGGCAGACGCCTAACCTCTTCCTACAAGCCTCTCTAGTGTGCCCTGGCCTCCTGCAGAAAGCGCACTGGACGGCCTGCCTCTGGCCTGGTCCCTGGTGCTGAACTGGGGTATCCTGAACTGTACTCGGTACAACCCTCTCAAGTGCTGCCATCGCCAGCTGATGGGAGTTCTCCATGCTCCGTCGCAATAGATCTGCCTGCGCGCTCTGAGTCTGCAATATCTGCTGCAGAAGGGCCATCATCCCCTGAGTATCTGTCGGTAGCGGAGGCGGCGTTGGAAGCATATCAGGAACGATTATGGACAGTCCCACTGCTGGAGGTGGAAGACCTCCTGGAACCGTCGCTGCTGCTTCCGCCTGAAGGGCAGGAACTGAGGCTGCTGCTCCTGTAGTCGGAGGTGGAAGGCCTCCCGGATCTGACCTCTCTGGAACTGCACTAGGCCCTGCTGCCTGAGAACGAGTCACTGTCATCCTGAAGACGAATTGAACCCAAGAGATCAATATGGCACAAGATAAGATATTATCAAAGGAGGACAATTGAATTCAAATGCAAGAAGAGTTGTCATGGTAATCAAAAGATCAGAATTTTCCTAAAATGTGATTGAGTAACTCCTACCATACTCTAGATCCTACGTCCTAGTCGCAGGCTCGTAATTAGCGCTCTAAGTCGAGCACCATTACGAGATCGCACTAATTGCGACACTGGCCTGCATGGGCCACCACAAAAACGTGTCACGACCCGCACCCTGAAGAGGGGCACGAGTACGTGGTTACGTCCAGCCTACGCCGCAGTATCGACGGTAGAACGCTGTATATAGGGTCTGTAAATACTACGACTAAAACAGATAAATGTACCTGTACAGTATATACTCTCCGAATGGAGGTGACATAGCAATACAGTCTCAATCACATATATCAAACTAAGGTAGATAGTACGGAAAAGGAAATATGATAGATGAAGCAAGAAATAAGTTCGAGATCCACACAAGTCCAAAACTGAACATAACATCACAGAATAATATATAATACTACATTCTAAAATCCAAAGCTGGATCGCAGTCCAGTCAATCCTAACAAGTGCTAACTACTCAGGGAGTATAAAATCTAGTGACCAATCTATCAGGCCACTGCCCTGGCCTGAGTCTCCATCTGTCTCAGAAACATCTGTAAAATATCATAACGGTATCCTGTCAGGAAAATAAGCAAGTACAAACACCAACAGCAGTTCCATGTGAATTGACAAATACTATAAGAGACAATATAATGAAATACAAGACAAAGATATAGGCAACTTGGGAACCATTCGAAAAGTCGAGTTATAACCCTTAAACCAAACAAGGACCGGAGTTGTAACCCTTCTTTCAAACAGGACTTAGTCTCAAATCATGGTACAGTATAAAGGCAGGTAGAGCATGTGAGTAAATGAAATCAAAGCATGGTGAAAAGTACAGAAAGTAAAACTGAACTGGAATATAAGATACGACAATAAATGTAAAATGTGATTTGAATTATTAGAGCGATATGTGATCGGCTAGGGAGTCATGGTAGGATTATCCACTTGGCCCAACAATCACAGAAAAATCTCTGGAAAGGGTCATGCCGGCCAACCTGGATAACCCGGCAAGGGGTGTCTTCTACACCCCACGTGAGGTGAGGGTGGCGCTAGCAAAATAAGGACATGGGGCTTTGATCACATAACCCCTAATAATTCCTCCATCCCTGAATAGTAACATGGATTCGGACATGGCACGTCATGACACGGATTCAAAAGCAGGTGATCAGCCCACTCCCAAATCAATGTCTATATATATAAGTACATGAAACATGGATATCACACACCAATATATCAAGAAAAATCTGAGAATAACATCTCATGACAGGATCCGACGTATACTAGTCCGTGAACTATCGTGTCGAGAATCAAGTAAGACACTACAACTGAATCGGATATAGTAGATATCAAGACAATGAAAACTATCAGTGAATGTACTCGCCTGCTGTCCTGAGCTGTAGGGTATATCAATGCTCAGAGCGGTAATCAGGAACCTAAAGATGAGATACTGCATGTTAATTTAGGTTTAAACAAGTTTAAGAATGATTCACAATAAATGATATACAATCTAGGTCAAACTAGGTCTCACTGAGTCACACTAAGTCCTGTCAAGTCAATCTAGGTCAAATCAAGTTATATCAAGTCAATCTAAGTCAGACCAAGTCAACCCTAGGTCATACCAGTCATCACAGGTCAAAACAAGTCGAAGAAAGTCAAACGGGGTCAATCTGGTTCAAGGGTTGACTTACAGTTGACTTTTGGTCAAAAAGTCAACTCTGGTCAACTCTGGTCAACACTGAGTCAACCCTGGGTCAACCCTAGGTCAAACAAGTCAAATGTTGACTAACAGTTAATTTTCAGTCAACTGGTCAACTCTGGTTTGGTTTCGGTCAAATCGGGTCGCTTTAAGGCTAAGTTTGACTCTCGGTTGACTTCTGTTGACTTTTGGTCAAAAAGGTCAACCGACGTCAAAACCAGTCTATGAGTACCATATTTGATCATTACCAACCACGGAAATCAAGTTCTAACTCTATCTTAGACTTCTAACACAAATATCCTATTTCTAGGCAAAACTAGTATTTACCCTTCTAAGGTAAATCCCGATACCTTGTCCAATACCAAGAAAAATCTCGTAAATACCCATGGTACTAACCTAGGCTCCTTAGGGTAGCTAGATATCAACCTATCTAGGGTTTACCAACCAAAAAATTTGGGTATCCTAGGTATCTAAATCATCTTATGACACATATTAACCATTTACCAATTACCTTACCTATATCATGAATTTTACCCTTTTCTATACCACACTCATCTACACCACTCACTCTCATGATACACTCTTATATTTATCACTCTCATAGGTTTCCTATAGGTTTCCTACTAGTTAGACAATAGGCTATACTATAGGGTACTAGTTTCACTCATAAGAAGGCTCTCTCACACACACACAACTCACAAACACACCCACACACAAAGGCAAAATATGGACAGATTTTGGGGGACTTGTGGGGACTGAATGGGGGTGTTATAGGGACTGATTTTGAATGGTTGTGGACTGATTTTGAGTGGTGTTTTGGGGCTGTGCATGTGGGGCAAGTTAGGGGCTGATTTGGTGTCAAAGTGGGGGGCTAGATGTGGTGTTTAAATGGGACAAAAGTGGACTGTTTTTGGGTCAAAAAATAGGACAGCCATGGGCTGTTTTGACACAGCAGAACATGGTTTTCTTCTCCCCCTCCTAGCACTCTACAACACTCCTTATATCCCTCTCTATATCTCCTCTATATCCACCCTACTAATTCCTTCACCAACCACTCTAACAACAAACACCTATCCCTCATTCCCTTCTCTACCAACACAACATACACACACACACACCCCCATCCCCTTGGCCGAACCTGCTGTTCTCTCCCCCAAGCACAACAACAACTCCCCATCACAATATATACACCAATATATATATATATAAACCATATATATATATATATATATATATATATATATATATATATATAACCACATACATATATATTCATATGAAAAATATGAATATGACACATCAAGATACATGGAAGAACACATTCTAAAACATGTAAAAATCTGGAATAAAATGCAAGAACAACACAAAAACAATACACAAACAAATCTATGAGTCCAAAAAGAGGGTTTTCCTATTAGGACACAAACCTACATATTGGACACCTCTAAAAATGTCCAAAGGACACAAAATGGTCTCTAAATGGAGACACAACCATGGGAAATATTCCTATTGGGTTCCTAACCATTCTACATGAGAGGGAGAATTAATTTGGAGAAGAGATTACATAATTTTGGAGAAGGAACAATGGTGGAGCTCTCAAAATCAATTTGGGGAAGAACAAGAGAGAGAAAGAGAGAGTGGATAATGGTGAAATGAAGGGGGCTCTATCCATATGTGGCCGGCCACCAAAGGCCCTATTCCCCCTATTTACTAATTACAAGTTTGCCCCTCTAAATGCTTTATTAGTTCATTACAAGTTGCTTAGGGTTTGGGGTAGTTTAGTCAAACCTAAAACCACTAAACCAAATTAGTCTTAACCAAAAAAAATTAGTCTAGTCTCTAACCAAAATACTGACATGTGGGCCATGGCTAACTAGTGTGTGGGCCCGCTAAGGTCAACACTACCCCGGGTCCCCGAAACAAGTCAAAACAAGTCGGAATGAGTTGAAATTCGAACCCGATTCAAATATCCCCAAAATAATACAATAAATAAATAAATAATTTCAAAATAATTTTTAAAGTAGAAAATTACCAAAATACCCCTGTTTATGAAAACTGGGGGTGACACTCCAATACATTTCTTCTTATGTGGCAACTGACGTGGTATGTTAAATAATGTTATGTGTCATTTGACATGGTGACGATATGGCAAATTTTAACCCAAAAAGTTAATTATCCAATTTTGTCCATGTTTATTTAATATTAATACTAATATTAATTAGTGTTAATATTAATATTAATTAATGTTAATATTAATATTAATATTATTATTAATGTTAACGTTAATGTTAACATTAATTTTAATGTTAATGTTAATTTCAATTTTAAAATTTGTCACGTCAACTGTCACATCAACATGCCACCAGGCCCAGACTTAATATGAGGCCTATGAGGCAATGGCCTCAAGCCCAAAATTTTAGGGGGCACCAAAAATTTTCTTTTCAGTATATATAGCATGGTCTGGCTGAGTTTTGTTCATTGCATGCAAGTAAGCCCGCGAACTATATAACAGCCGGATCCGTCAAGTTTAGGGCTCTCTTGTGGCCGGCTAGGAGTTCCATTTTTTTTTTTATTCTAACATAGTGTTGTCTTTTGGAGTTGAAACAAGGAATTAACCCTCCATTTCCTCATGTGAGTATTTGATTTTTTTTATATATAATAATATAAATTGTTGTAAGCTTTATAATTTATTAATATATATTTTTGTATGAGTTATAATTTATTAATATATTATTTGTAATGTTGATTTTCCAGGTTTACTGTTCTAAATTTTTAATTGTTATTTATTAGTATATTTTTCTCCACATGTGTTTTTTTTATAGGTTTTTTAGAGAGAGAACTCATGTTGCATACTTTTGGAGTTCCTAAAAAAACTTCTAGAATCAGTCCCTTTTCTATTAGATGAGTTTTATAATTTATTAATATATTTTTTTTATAAATTATTGTTAATTATCTTTATTTGTGTTTGAATAATTTATTGAAAAATATATTTTTGTCATTTGATTGCATATAGTTATTCCTATGGAGATTGAAATGAACTAATAGAGAATCCGAGAAAGAAATATTTTTATATTTATTGTTGATTGTTTATTTGTCGTTGGTTATTATTATTTGTTGAAGAAAAATATGATAATGTCATTTAATTGCATATAAGTGTTCAAGGTTATTCATTTGAAATGTCATGTGATTTAATTGTAATAAGTTTCATATTTTCCTATGCAATAGTAACAAATAAGAACAAAAAAATTATCTCAAAATTAATGGAAAGTAAAAAATAATATATAAAATTATCTCTAAATATATTGAATATGTTTTTTCATTTTTAATATTATTTAGTTTTCCAAAAGCAAGATCTTGAAATTTTCTAAGCCGCTGACATCTGTACTTATGTACTTATTATTATAAGAAGTATGAAACCGTTTGATGGCCTAAGTTTATTATTATTATTATTATGAACTATTCCAATCATTGTTTAACTTTTATTTTTATTTATTTGTCTGGAATATCAATTTTATATTTTTTTGATCTGGAACATCTTCAGTTTTATTAGTATTTCATTATAATATTTTTTTTTGATATTAGTTTTTGTTTATTGATTTATTTTTTAAATTTTGGGTTGAAAATACTATTATTATCGATGAATTTTTTTTTATAATAATGAACATTAAGTTTTGAGGGCATTACTTTTAGAGGTCGCCTCAGGCCTCAAAATCTAAAGTCCGACACTGCATGCCATGTCAGCTGTCACGTAAGGAGGAACGGTTTGGAGGGACAAATAGCATTATTCTTACTTTTTGACCATGGGGGGTGACCACGCGTGTGCCCCGACGTGTCATCCCCCCCACTGGCCCTCCCGCACCACATCGGATCCACTCTGGTTTTTCTGCAGCCCCACTCCAATGGAGACGATAACCCCAGCCCACCCAAAGTTGAGAATTGGGGTGGCCCAAGTATTTATTTGGGGTTAGTAAACATTCATCTTGTCGATCCTTGGAAGCTATATAAGTAATAAAGCGTACAAGCTATATTTTTTTTTAATAATTGGGGTTAAACTAGATTCAGAAACAATTTGGATTAATATGAACAGACAAATCTCAGCTTAGACGAAAATTTTGAAGTTCGTCTTAGAATTAGTTTCCGTTCTTTCATAAGTAATTATCTTGAATGAATGAATGTGTATACTCCAATTTGGTTGTCCTCTTTCTGAATGTAGGTTGGGTTAATTTGCGTCATGGTAGACTAACTGTTTATGCCTAAAAGAGTCTACCGGATAAACTTAATAAAAAATAGTGACGTTTTAATTTTTTTAGTATGTTGGGCATAGTTCTACACTTGTCATAGTTCTAAAAAATTAATATTAATATTAACATTAATAATATTAATATTAATATTAACATTAATAATATTAATATTAATATTAATATTAACGTTAACGTTAACATAATTATGATATTTTTTATTTCTATCTATTTAAATTCTTAGGTAAACATATTTGGTAGGTTCCTAGGTAAAGATATGGTAAGTTATTATTTATCAGATTTTTTATGGGATCTTTTATTTCTATCTATTTAAATTTTGTTTTCCAAGTTAATATATTTTTATTGGTCCACATGGAAGTCACGTGGAATGACTCAGATAAGAGTATCATAGTCGTTCGAAATCCACAAACCATTCCGACCGACGGTCAAAATTTCTTCGAATATGTTCTTGAATTTATTCGAGACTTGAGCAAGACTTAGATTGGAGAAGAATATGGTCCCTGGGTTCCCTTTATTGGAACTATGTTCCTATTTATTTTTGTTTCTAACTGGTCAGGTGCCCTTTACTTTGGAAAGTCATACAGTTACCTCATGGGGAGTTAGTCGCCCCCACGAATGATATAAACACTACTGTTGCTTTAGCTTTACCGACGTCAGTGGCATATTTTTATGTGGGTCTTACCAAAAAACTCGTTTGTCCATATATATATATATATATATATATATATATATATATATAAAGTGGATCAAAAGCCCCCTTACAAAACTCCCTAAAAAACCCCCTCACTCTCATACGTAATTTAATATTAATATTAATGTTAATGTTAATATTAATGTTAATATATTAATGTTAATGTTACTTAAATTAACATTAAACTTAACATTAAAATAAAAATAAAAATAAAAATTAATATTAACATTAACATTAATATTAATATTAATATTAATATTAACTTTATTATTAATATTAACATTAAATTACGGATGAGAGTGAGGGAGATTTTTAGGGAATTTTCTAAGGGGCCTTCTCTTATATTCAAATTCTGTTGGGATTCGATCCTATGGAGAACCGGATTATTCATTCATAATTAGGCTTCTTCTAATAATGGTGAATGATATATGCGGTTTGTTGATCTCCCGCTCTGAGATTGAGCATTTTGGTTTAGCGCCGAGAGGTTGGTCTTCCTCAAGTCCTAATCAAGGTCGGTTAATTAAAATACGTGCAAAACGCATACATGTAAACTATATATATATATATATATATATATATATATATATATATATATATATATATATATATATATATATATATATGGAATCAATTTTTAAGGAGGCTAATTTCAACTTAGGACTTAAATATTTCCTTGTGCTAATCAATCAAAGTCGGTTAATTAATTAGGAACTTTCCTAATTGAACTCGGATTTCCTAATAAAGGACAGGGTAGGAGAGGAGAAGTCAAATAGGTCAATAATAAAGAACTGCTCTCTCTATCAAACCCAAAAAAAAAAAAAAGAGTTTGTACGTAGTAGTGTTGTTTTGGGAAGAGCTCAACCCTGAGTTGCTAACCCTAACAGCATACTCTTCTTCTTGATTGGGCTGCCTGCCATGGAGAATAAGTCTGATCAGCTCAGCACCACCAATGCCATGATGGACGACTCTCCTCCTCCTCCTCCTCCTCCTCCTCCTTCTTCTTCGATCATCCCACTGCCACTGTTGCAGTCGATAATGAGCCAACTGAAGCCGAGGGACTTGGCTAGCTTCGCCAGAACATGCAAGTCCTGGAAGAGTCTAGCCGAGGCTAATGCTGCGCCGATTGCAAAGCCGCCTGGTCGAGCTGCCAGACACAACGCCCGTCGCCACCGCCGCCGCCGCCGCCGCTCGTCGCTCGGATGGAAGTGCTGATCGATCGTCTGTGGCATATGTGGCAGGGAGGAGGGGTCTAGCTAGCTGTTCGTAGTTTTCTCAATTGATTTCCTCTCTTCTTGTTGACTCGTGATTTTCTTTCTTAGTTGCTATTTTGGCTATGCACTATGGATGATTACCATTGCCATTGGTGTAGTTTTGTAACGTTGCAAAATAATATCCTCCTTATGGAAATATTGGATTTTAGTTGAATATTATTACTTCTGCAACTTCATATTCTTGACTTTCTTTGGTCGGTCAGTTATGTATTAAATTAGGATCTGCTTGTATCGATTTTGGGGTATTTTTGAACCGACGGTTTATGAAAACTTTTGCTTATTAATTTTTTTTGAGGCCTTGGTTTTTTGTCGGCTCAAAAACCTTCCAATATCGATATAGTGTAATTTTGGACGGTTTTATAAACATCCCAAATTGGTAGATTTTCGGAGATTTTATTATTTTATTCCATTTGTATCCTCACCAAATATATATATATATATATATATATATATATATATATATATATATATATATATATATATATATATATATATAATTCGTCCGGCGCTCCTAGCGTAAGTGGCAGGAGGGGGGGGGGGGGGGGGGGGGGGGGGGGGGGGGGGGCTCTCGGCGGGGAGACCCGGGATCGAGCCCCCCCTCCCGCACAAGTCGGCTGGGTGGCGTGGCCACGGGCTTGTGTGCGGGTGTCCGGACACCACCAAAAAAAAAAAAAAATATATATATATATATATATATATATATATATATATATATATATATATATATATATAACTACTAATACTCTTCCCTATCTAATTTTATTCCTGTAGAAAACTTTCAGAACCGCTCGTTAGTGAAGTACCAAGCATGAATTGGACTGGTTTAAAAATCGCTACTTAAAAACTATAAAAAAATCGGACCCCTCATAACCGCTCACGGTATTCTAAAAACACCTCATAGCCGCTAGCCCTAGCTACCATTGCCAATCAGACCCTTAGGAAATATGCGTATCACTAATTACTTGTGCTCTTCTATAAGTTCATATCCCTATTTCTTGGATTTTCTTGGTTGGTCAGTGGTGTATTAGCTAATTTGGCTTCTTTAAATTGGATACATGGTTGGTCATTGGTGAAAAATAAATTCAAGATACAGATCCATATGTTCTTGCTGGTTTTGCAACAATGAATAGTTTAGATCCAAGGCCAGTTATAATTGTTGTCGGCCTAGTTTGGTCAAACTTTCTGAAACTGAAACAGTAGCTGTTGCAAGTTATGCAGTTGTTTACTCGGTTTGAGAGATCATATATATATATATATATATATATATATATATATATATTTTTTTTTTTTTTTTTTTTTTTTTTTGAAGCAATGGGTACTTGTGGCGAACTCGCCTCCACTGAGGCTCGAACTCCCGACCACTTGGGCCGCATGCATCTCTCTTAACCACTAGGCTAGAGGTCATTTACATATATATATATATATATATATATATATATATATATATATATATATATATATATATATATATATATATATATATATATATATATATATATATATAGGTACAAGAATCTTATATCCTTGTACGCGTTAGACTCTGCGGGCTGTAGTTTTTCAACAAGAGGTAAAATTCTAAGGATGACACGTGGTTGCAACGCACTCATAAGGTGGTTCTATCTGGAAAGACTTGGCATTGGGTGCACAGAGAAGAAATTGTTTTTATAATGAATACTCGACGATTATAAGGTATTATCATTAATTTCTAAGCATTCCTCTCATTTAAATTTATAAAAATGATTGATTTCTAGTGTTTCTAGTTAGATTTTATATTAAAAAAAACTTTATGGACATTACTACTTTTTCTCGGATTTTTACTACAGTAAGATGAGAATTAAGAACAGAGCCGATCTGTCAAGGTTAGTAGTCTAGCTACTGAAGTTATAACTAGACCCTACAGAGGGGAACTGATAAAATCTAAAATTTATTCATTCGATACAGGAATTGCAACTCGGATTTGCTGAGGATTGTTTCCGCTCTCTTCTGAACTGGAGATGATCATACCTTTTCTTGTCTTAATCAGCAGAAGCTGTCTATTTTTTATACGATGTGTTTTGCTATTAGTTACTCTGCACCATTGTAATTAGATTTTGTTTATACTCAAAGATGTTTGACTTAGTCTTTAACTGTCAAAAGTGTTATGAGCATTGCATTACCTATTGTAAAAGCGTCCATGATTTGTTGCAGACACAAGTGCAGAAACTTGCTGATGTTTGAGATTTCCACAAGTATTTGTGTGAATTTCTATATTTCTTTGTAGTGAATATTATCTTGTGTACGCACTGTGAATTTATTATAATAAAGTATCAAACGGTTTGAATGTCAACGGTGAGAGTTATAATAGGCAATTTCTAGAAGAGCCAATTATGGTCCATACACATTTCTAACGTCCACAGTGAGAAAATGAATTAAAAAAATTCACTGAAGTAGCCGTGATTTCTTATATTGTCAAACATCTATTTGAATGATAGGTTTATGTTGAACACTGCATGCACCCTCACCTACCAATAAACAAAATGTCTGAGAAGACATCGTGACATCACGTCAGCGGAGAGTGAACTGCAGCTGGCCTGGTCCTTGTACAACGGGTCTGTCGCACAACGAGTATGAGTCAGGTTTTAAATTTAAATTTAGTTTAGCTCCAATATCTTAATCCCATATATTTCTAACCATAAATTCATCCTCTATCAACTAAATATTATCGAGAGAATAAATTAGTGAATTGTATCGAATTAGACTATTTCTTTTTTTTCGTTTTATATTTAATAAATTTCTTCCACATTTAATGATCTTTATCAAGTTAGAATCTCAATAAGAAACATATCTTACTGATTGAATGATCTTTATCATGCATATTGAAAAGTTCACCTAAGTTAGAATCGAATGATCTTTATCATGCATATTGAAAAGTTCACCTAAAATGTATAAGAATAAGATAGGGTAAAAGCTCAATGAGAAATATATGGGTAGAATCTCAATAAGAAACGTATCTTCAACAAAAATTTGATGAACTTTTTTATACGGTAGAATTTAACAGTGGGATAAAATAAATAAAATAATTATGGGTGCCAGGCGCCAGATCATATAATCTCATTTGGCATCATCTAACCTCAAACCCCCACACGCCAAGCCAACTGACTTGTTAGCATGCGCCCACCCACGCCAAGCCAACTGACTTGTTGGCGTGTGCCCACACACGCCAAGCAGGGCTGGTCCTGAGCTCATGAGGCATAGGACGAACTTTCAAAATAAGTCCCCATACATAATATAAACATATTAAAAAAACTCAAAAAAAAAAGTTACAACCAAGAATTGAACTTGACCTTTAGTGCTAAATCTCAAGTATTAACAACTGCACAACAATAACTTTATATATAAAAGGTCCATGGTATATACTAGTTCTATTTTGAGATATAAAATTATTAACATATTTACTGTAAACTATTTTGTTTGGCCCCTCATGATCCGTGGGCCCTGGGTGGTCGTCCTAGCCCAGGGTCGGCCCCGACGCCAAGTGACTTAAGCGTGTCCTCTCTCCCTCCGCAGTTACCCCAAACTTTTCTCTTTTTCTATACTACCCCAAACTTTTTCTCTTTTTCTACAAAATATAGTACAAGGGAACATGTTTGAGTGAGAGTGAGACATGATATATCAAAATGAAGTTATGATATATCAAAATGAAGGTGGACTCATCTAGATTCGGAAACAATTTGGATTAATATGAACAGACAAATCTCAGCTTAGACGATAATTTTGAAGTTTGTCTTAGAATTAGTTTCCGTTCTTTCATAAGTAATTATCTTGAATGAATGAATGTGTATACTCCAATTTGGCTGTCCTCTTTCTGAATGTAGGTTAGGTTAATATTTTGCATCATGGTAGACTAAATATTTTTCTGTTTATGCCTAAACGAGTCTACCGGATAAACTTAATAAAAAATAGTGACGTTTTTATTTTTTTTAGTATCATCGGTCAAACATGATGCAGTATGGACACGATAAGATATGGACATGATGATACTAACACAACATTCATTTTATTAAAAAATATTAGAACATTTTAATTTCAACCCGAGGAAAACTAAAATACTGGCTCCCCCTTGACTTTATATATATATATATATATATATATATATATATATATATATATATATATATATATATATATATATATATATATATATATATATGGAGTGGATCAAAAGTCCCCCTTAGAAAACCCCCTAAAAATCTCCTTCACTCTAATTCGTAATATTAATGTTAATGTTAATATTAATGTTAATGTTAATATTGTAATTAATTAATTTTCTAAAAAAACTACTACTAATAATAATAATAATAGTTTTACACACTATACTATACAAAACCTATTTATTAACCAAAAATGATGGTTTTACAGATTGAATTTGAAAATATTTAGTAGCTGATTGTATCAACTTGTTGAGTAAAAAAGTTTGGAATATCAAGTTGAAAAACATGAATAATTGAGGGTATCAAGTTGCAAATAAGCCAAAATAAACTCTTATATAGCATAGACACTTAATTTATAAGGGGGTCTAAATTTGATCACATCATTAGATTAGACTTGATTTTTTTTCCTTGGGCAAACCAATCCCATGTCATGTGCATTGAGGCCTCGTTTGGTACATTGTAATGAAATCGTTATCACAATGTAATCAAATAATTTTTTTTCACTTGATTATATTGCGATTACTATTACAATATAGTGAACCAAACGGAACCTGAATCTTAAAAATGGAGATTTTTTTTTTTGAAAGAAGGTAATTTTGGCGAACGCTCCCACCGGAAATCGATCTCTTGACCACTCGGGCCGCATGCATCTCTCTTAAATATTTCCTTGTGCTAATCAATTAAAGTCGGTTAATTAATTAGGAACTTTCCTAATTGAACTCGGACTTCCTAATAAAGGACAGAGCGGGAGAGGAGGAGCCTCTATAAATAGAGCATATAATTAAGAACTGCTCTCTCTATCAAACCCAAAAACAAAAAATAAAGAGTTTGTACGCAGTAGTGTTGTTTTGGGAAGAGCTCAACCCTGAGAGTTTCTAACCCTAACTAACAGCATAATAATCTTCTTGATTGGGCTGTCTGCTGCCATGGAGAACAACTCTGATCACTCTTCTTCTTCTTCTTCTGGGATCATCCCGATGCCACTGTTGCGGTCGATAATGAGCCAACTGAAGCCGAGGGACTTGGCTAGCTTCGCCAGAACATGCAAGTCCTGGAAGAGTCTAGCCGAGGCTAATGCTGCTCCGATTGCAAAGCCGCCTGGTCGAGCCGCCACGAACGTCCGTCGTCGCTGTCGTCATCGCCGCCGCCGCTCGTCGCTCGGATGGAAGTGCTGATCGATCATCTGTGGCAGGGAGGAGCTAGGGATCTAGCTAGCTGTTCGTAGTTTTCTCAATTGATTTTCTTTCTTAGTTGCTATTTCTGGTTATGCATGCTTCATATATGGATGATTACCATTGCCATTGGTGTAGTTTTGTAATGTTGCAAAATAATATCCTCCTTATGGAAATATTGGATTTTAGTTGAATATGTTTACTTCTGCAACTTCATATTCTTGACTTTCTTTCGTCGGTCAGTATGTGTATAGATATGGTAGCATGTGGTTTCTTTAAATAATTAGGATATACATGTGGTTTCTTTAAATAATTAGGATATATATATATATATATATATATATATATATATATATATATATATATATATATATATATATGAACTTTTTCTATGAGTAAATCCATACTTAGCCACCCTAATCGACTGTAGCCTACCCTAACAATTTAAATTTCTGGTTCCGCCCTTGCTTAATTGTGATCTTTTATAAGTTCATATTCCTGTTTCTTGATTATGGTCAGTGGTGTATTAGCTAATTTGGTTTCTTTAAATTGGATATATACATATATATGGTTGGTGACAGGTGAAAAATAAAATTCAAGATATCGAGGTGTTCTTGCTGGTTTAATTTGCAATGCCTGGTTTAGATGCAAAAGGCCAATTATGTATAATAGTTTGGTCAATCTTTTCTGATACTGAAACAGTAGATGTCGCAAGTTATGCAGTTCTCGACTCGGTTTGTGATACCCAGACTTGATGGGGTACGATATGTGTATTGAATTATGTGCAAGCGCGTTAGACTTTGCGGACTATGATTTTTCAGGGAGAGGTGGAATTCTAAGGGTGACATGTGGTTGCAACTTGCTCATGAAAGAAAAGAATTATGGTGATATTTATCAGCTGATATGAGATATTGTTCGAGGTGGTGCTCCTATATATGATTTATGTGGTGATTGGGTCAGATATTCTGGATGGTTCTTTTGCAGTTGGTCTACAACCAGCTACCATGGCTCGAGAAAAACGAGTCAGATTTATTGATCTGGGTGCGACGACGGTTATTTCAGAATACTCTAACGTTGGCGATGTAGCAGTGATAAAGTATAAATTCGAGCCGGACTTGAATTCAGAGTCAATTTGCGACTAGACGACTAGTGCCCCAGGGAAGGGGGAAGGGGGTTCGAAGGATCGAGACTAATGTTTGAATATTGAAGTCTAATACTTGTTGAGTTGAATGATGAATATGATCAAAGTTGTGATTATTAGGATTGGGCTCATATTAGGATTCCTATTTAATAATAATAGGATTGAAACAAAGTCATATTCCTACCTAGTCAATGAAATTCTAAATATGGAACTTATGTCACGTCTATATAGAATTGAATTTCTATATATGGACACATAACATGCTATATATAAATGGGTCTAGGGTTCCTTAATGAATGAATTGTGCCAAGGATATGTGTCGAGTAGCCGCTGAGAGAAAGAAAGAGAAAAAAAATAAATTTTGAAGGAGAGAGAAATTGAATTTATCAGATTTTTAGCAATCTTGTAAAATCTTGTAACCTTATTTAGTAGTGATACCGCTTTCCCGATGGTTTTTTATTCGGTTAGAATTTTCTATTTAATTCTTATGTGTATTTGTCTCGAGTTTTTAGGATCTTTATTTTTTTCTGCATAAATCAACCACCGTATTTGGCTTGCAGATATTGATTCGTCATTTTTGTTCGTTTTTGTCTGTTTTTTGTCGTTTTTGTTCGTTTTTTTGTCATTTTTGTTCGTTTTTGGTTGTTTTTGTTTGTTTTTTGGGTCGTTTTAGTCCTTTTTTTTGTTTTTTTCCCTTTTTTTTTTTCCCTTTTTGGTTGTTTTTTGCCTTTTTTTTTTTTTAGTTTTTGGTTATTTTTTTGTCGTTTTGTGAATTTTACTATAATAAAGTATACATTTCTGAACATCGACAGTGAGAAATTGAGAGATACTTCCAGTCGGAAGTAGCCGTGATTTCTTATATTGTCAAATATTTATTGAATGGTAGGTTTATGTAACACTGCATGCACAACCTCACCTGTCAATAAACAAATTTTTTTTACACTACACCAAAACATAGGTATTGTAACGGTCTATACATGTTAAAAAAATTAATTCTAACGGATAAATTTCGTGAGTATATTGGCATGGATAATATTACTAACTGCCCTTCTAACGGCTCATGTCCGTGGCGTTACTAATTATTTTTCTAACAAGCATATAAATATATGTATACTAACGGACTCAAGCCGTTAGTATATTTAAAAAATATCAAAAAAATAATTTTAGAATTATCCTTTTTTTAATTTAAACCTTTTATTTCATTTCAAATCTGAATGACCATATATACATACATAAATTTGCAAATTTCAACCATTGATAATATTAATCATTTAGGGTGAGAGTTATCTCTCGCTCAAATTTTAGAAATTAAAAACTTTGTAAAGTTGATCAATCTGGTAGATTCTCAATCAAAGTGAATTTAATTGACAGATTTCAAGGAGGAGAAGATGGCCTGGTCCTTGTACAATGTGTCTGTCGCGCAACGAGCGCGAGTCAGGTTTTCAATTTAATGTTTAGTTTAGCTCCAATATCTTAACCCCATATATTTCTAACCATAAATATCCTCTATCAAATAAATATTATGGAGAGAATCAATTAGTCAATTGTATCGAATTAGACTTTAAAAAAAAAAAAAATGTTTTCTAGTTAATAAATTTCTTCCACATTTTATAAGCTTTATTAAGTTAGAATCTCAATAAGAAATATATGTTACTGATTGAATGATTTTAATCATGCATATAGAAAAGTTCACCTAAATTAGAATCGAATGATCTTTATCAGGCATATTGGAAAGTTCACATAAAATGTATAAGAATAAGATAGGGTAAAATCTCAATGAGAAATATATGGGTAGAATCTCAATAAAAAACATATCTTCAAAAAATATTTGATGAACTTTTTATATGGTTGAATTTAACAGTGGGATAAAATAAATAAAATAATTATGGGTGCTAGGCGCCAAATCCTATAATCTCATTCGGCATCATCTAATCTCAAATCCCCACATGCCAAGCCAGCTGACTTGTTGGCGTGCGCCCATGCACCCACGCCAAGCAGGGCACGCCAAGCCAACTGACTTGTTGGCATGCGCCCACCCATGCCAAGCAGGGCCGGTCCTAAGCTCATGGGGCACATGACGAACATTCAAAATAAGCCCCCATACATAATATAAAAAATATTGAAAAAAATTAGAAAATATAGCTACAACCAAGGATTGAACTTGGACCTTTTGTGCAAAAGTCTAAAGTACTAACCACTACACCATAATAACTTTATGTTTAAAAAGGCCCATGGTATATACTAGTTCTATTTTGAGATACAAAATTATTAACATATTTATATTTAAACTATTTTTTTTTGGCCTCTCATGATCCGGGAGCCCTGGGCGGTCGCCCTGGTACATGGCTGGCCTTGACGCCAAGTTACTTAGCGTGTCCTCTCTCCCTCCGCAATTATCCTAAACTTTTCTCTTTTCAAACAAAATATAGTATAAGAGTGAGTGGAAGTGGGGCATGATATATCAAAATGAAAGTGGACTCGTCTAGAATACGAATATGAAACTAGTTTCAAAGAATTGACAATTGTTATGCTTCAAAAATTAAGAAATTGACAATTGTTATGCTTAAAAAATTAAAGCTACGACAAAGTATACTTATAGTCATAATTAAAAATAAAATATTACTACAATAATAATAATAATAATAGCTAATTAGCACTTGTATAATATTTTTCCTGCGCTCTGATTTGGATTTGAGTTTGAGTTGAAGAATTGTGGCACTTGTTCAGTACTTCAAGTGCAGATTCCTGGCGCCTGTTCAATTCTTCAAGTGTTTCCTTGAGCAAACTCGCCGCTCTATCATCCCTAACCAATATCAGCTTCTCGAGCGCCGGAGCTCCGGTGAGAAGGAACTGTATGAACCCCGCTTGGGGTTCTATAAACATCGAGCGGCGCATCTCGACGGTTCGGAGCTTGTCAAGTCGGATCGTACTCTGCTGGTTCCAGAAAAGTTGAGGCTCGAAATCTTGGTGGTGAAAACGATACTTGAGACCGGAGGACATATACATACTGTTGAGTTGCTTTAATTTGTCGTCGGCCAATATCGAAAAAAAAAGAAGTTGTTAATTAGTCCTTGTTACTCAACACGAAACCACTACTACTGGCACAGCCAAAAGTGATCGAGGCTAGTCCATTTTTTCAATTTTTCTGGCAGTTCAGTCTGTAAACTGGACTGTCTAGTTTCTAACAAGGACTGCCAGGATCTAACAAGGACTGCCCAACTTTTCTGGCAGTCCAGTTTGTAGACTGGACTGTTAGAAAAGTGGACAGTTCTAGGACTACCACAATGGAATAGTCCCGATCACTTTTGCCCGTGCCCATATAATTTGCCTTAATAGACTCGCTCGAGCAAGTAAACGATTGACTTACTTTCAGACAGAGTCGTTGCAGATTAGGAGCACCCTTCACAAGCCAGTGGATGAGGTGTATGGATTCCATGATTCCCCAATTTACGTGCATTATCAGGACCTTAAGTTGTTGGAAGTGGGAGGATGTAGATGTAGCTAATGCCTGAAAAAAACAATCAATGAATGAATATCGTACGACAAAAGTTGCATCTTACTTTATTTACCATAATTTAAGGTGCACCGTACTGCTTTACGGTCCCACCACTTCCGTAAAAGAAAAAAAAAAGATAAAACAGTTGGGTGCACATTAAATTATCAAATAATAGTGCCTCTGGGTAGGGCTGAAAATCGAACGAACGAGCTCGAACAAACTGTGTTCGAACTCGGTTCGATTAAAGTATCGAACGAGCTTTATTCGAGCCGAGCTCAAGATCGAGCTCAAAAATGGTGTTTGAACTCGGTTTGATTATAGGT
Source organism: Iris pallida (assembly GCA_029216955.1). NCBI lineage: Eukaryota > Viridiplantae > Streptophyta > Magnoliopsida > Asparagales > Iridaceae > Iris > Iris pallida. The sequence goes on along the minus strand of JANAVB010003599.1, from coordinate 2,475,948 downwards.
TCGAAACGATCGAGCTCGACTCGATTTAGTTCTCGAGCTCGGACGAACCCGAGCCGAGCCCGAGCCAGGACCTAACAAAAGCCACATTAAACTTGTTGTACGGTTACTCTCAAGTCTTAAAGATTTTTTTTGTTGAATTAATTATGCTTTTTACATCACAAATTTACCATCATATAAATGACAAAAAGAGAGTAAATTTTTCTAAGACAAAATTTATCAACATCCATAAAAATATATAGCATATATTAGAAAAAGTCATAATATTAGAAACCGAGCCGAGTTCGAGCCAGTTCGCGAACGAGACCGAGTCGAACAACCTATGGTCGAACTCGGTTCGAACACCACTTCGAACAAAAAAAAAAACGACCGAGCTCGGTATCGACCTGCCCACGAACGAGCTTCGAACCGAGCTTGGTTCGAGCCGAACGCGAGCCGAACACAAACTGTTTGAATCGTTTTACAGTCCTACCTCTGGGTGGCCCAGAAGAGTAATTAGTGGTGGATACCTGATATGCTATTCTATCCTCTCTGATGAGGAGCGTGCCGGTGCAGACCGAGTTGCCAAAGAAGTTGGCGAGATCGATAACCTTCTCCTTCCCCTCCTCCTCCTCCTCGTCGTCGTCCTCGTAGGTAATTTGGTTGAGGAGCACGTTTTCGAGGATCTGGCCGCCCACGAAGGTGATGCCGTGGCAGGGTACGTACTCCGCGTGGAAGCTCCGGAGTTTCGGGTTGGGGATGCGGAGGAGGCGGTGCCCGGAGATGTTTACGCTGCAGAGGCGTAGCTTCTCGAGGGAGGGGCATCCGGAGAGGAAATCCGAGAGCTGGTCTCCGCCGTAGAGGGCGACGTCGCTGAGGACGAGGGTGCGGAGGAGGGGAAAGTCGGCGGGCAGGTCGGCGGCGGGGGGGAGGCCGCAGTATCGTAAGGAGAGGTGGGTTAGGGATCGGAAGGAGGAGAGTACGGCGGGGCACGTGTGGGGGCTCATGAACCACTGGTCGAGGCGGAGGGAGGTCAGTGCGTCGGGGTGGCGGCGGGAGAGGAGGGCGAGCCAGCCGTCTATGTGGTTGGGGGCCCCTTCTTCCTCCAGTTGGCGTAACACGTCTCCGGGAGAGAGACGGATGGACAGGGATTCGATGGGGGCGGTGTGCGCGAGGAGGACCTTGTCGATGACGGCGGCGGGTGTCCTCCCGTCGTAGAAGGAGAGTGCGGGGACCGATTGCCAGAACCGGTGCCACGCGCGGGAGAGGACGCTGGTGCGGACGACTTCTTTCACGGAGAGACGGGAGAAGATCTCCTCCACGACGTGGTCGGGAAGCGGCTGAGATCCCCCGCCAGCATGTTCTCCATCAGGAGAAAACCCTAACGGAGCAAACCCTAACCGAGACATATCTCTCTCTCTCCCTATAAATGTGAACTCGTGATTTACTTTCTTAGTTATGCATTATATATGGATGATTATCATTGCCATTGGTGCAGTTTTGTAATGTTGCAAGCACATATATGGCTGTAATAATATCCTTCTTAATTAATTATGGAAATATTGGATTTTAGTTGAATATTACTTCTGCAACTTCATATTCTTAATTAATTACGAAATATGCGGGCATATATATCCCAAATTAATTGTGATCTTCTACGAGTTCATATTCCTATTTCTTGATTTTCTTGGGGTTTGCCAGTGGTGTATTAGCTAATTTGGTTTGTTTAAATTGGATAGATATATGGCTGGTCACTGGTGAAAAATAAAATTCAAGATACATATCGAGGTGTTCTTGCTGGTTTAATTTGCAATGCCTGGTTTAGATGCAAAAGGCCAATTATGTATAATAGTTGTCAGCCAAGTTTGGTCAATCTTTTCGGATACTGAAACAGTAGATGTTGCAAGTTATGCAGTTATTTGAATCGGTTCTTGATACCCAGACTTGATGGGGGTACGATATTTGTCTTGAATTATGCGCAAGAACTGTAGGAAATAATAATGCCTTGTTCTCATTGCTAGGATTTATTACAATATATATAGTGTCTACATTTTAGCTTATGGGTTATGGGCCATATTTACATTACAAATATAATCTAACAATCTAACACCCCCCCCCCCCCCTCAAGTTGGAGCATGCAAGTCACAAATGCCCAACTTGGGAAGGAAAGAATCAAACACATGCTTTCCAAGGGGCTTAGTGAATATGTCAGCCAGTTGAGTAGAAGTAGGAACATGCGAGGCTATTACGGTACCATCTCTAATTGTATCGCGAACAAAATGCAAATCCACCTCAATATGCTTACTGCGCTCATGAAACACCGGGTTCTGAGCCAGGTGCAGGGCTGACTGACTGTCATAATACACCGACATAGCAGACTCCTGGCGAACGTCCAAACACACCAATAACTCCTTCAACCATTTCAACTCACAAACAAGCGCAGCAATAGATCGGTATTCAGCTTCAGCGGAAGATCGAAAAACAGTTGGTTGCTTCTTGGTCTTCCAAGAAATAGGAGACCCCCCCCCCCAGAAACACCAACCAGCCCGTAACAGAGCGGTGAGTCAAGGGACAACTTGTCCAGTCGGAATCACACCAACCAGCCCGTAACAGAGCGGCGAGTCAAGGGACAACTTGTCCAGTCGGAATCACACCAACCAAAAAGACGGAGATCACAATCAGCTTTCAAAAGAATACCCTGTCCCGGTGCATGTTTGAGATATCTGACAACTCTCAAAGCAGCATGCCAATGATCTTGTCGAGGCTCCTGTAAGAATTGAGACAAGATATGCACAGCATAGGCTAAGTCAGGGCGAGTAAATGATAGATAAATTAACCTACCAACCAGCCTCCGATAAGGCTCTGCATCCTCCATCTTTGGACTAGTCGATTCTGCCAACTTGTGATTGGGCTCCATGGGAAAACCAGCAGGTCGAGACCCCATCAAGCCGCATTCTAAAATGATGTCCAAAGCATACTTCCTTTGACACAAGGAAATTCCTTCTGCACTCCGAGCCACCTCTATACCAAGAAATTACTTCAACACACCAAGGTCCTTCATGTGAAAACAAGAACTAAGGTACTTTTTGAAAGCATCTAGAACACCTGAGGCATTACCAGACACAATCATATCATCCACATAGAACAGAACATGCAACTCTACCTTCCCTTTAAAAGAGAGAAAAGGGAATAATCGGAATGAGATTGAACAAAGCCATAGGATATTAGAGAAGCAGCAAGCTTAGCAAACCAACAACGTGGTGCCAGTTTCAATCCGTATAGAGATTTACGCAGGCGACACACTTTATTGGGTTCACTATGCGAAAAACCTTGCGGCAACTTCATATATACTTCTTCTGTCAGATCTCCATGAAGAAAAGCATTGTGCACATCCATCTGGTGCAAAGTCCAGCCTCTCACAGCTGCAACAGCCAAGAACGTCCGAACTATAGGCATCTTAGCTACCGGGGCAAATGTCTCTGAATAGTCGATCCCCTCAACCTGATGATTACCGAACACAACCAGCCGTGCTTTTAAGCGCTCAATACTTCCGTCGAATTTGTACTTGATTTTATACACCCATCGACTTTCCAATGCTTTCTTTCCAGGAGGCAAATCGACAAGACTCCATATCCCATTATGTCACCCCCAGTTTTCAGAAAAAGGAATATTTTTGTCATTTTATATTTTTGAATATTTTTGAATATTTTTGAAATTTATTTTATTATTTATGATATTGTTTTGGGGTTATTTGAGTCGGGTTCGAATTTCAGCTCAATCCGACTTGTAACGGAGACCCGGGTTAGTTTTGACTCTAGTGGGACCCACTCATTAGTTAGGTATGGCCCACATGACATTATTTTAGTTAGTGAGTTAGAGTAATTATTCATGGGTAGGTTAAGTTTATTTAGAGCCTTTAAACTAGACTAATTTAGCCTCAACCTAAAGCCTTTTCATAATTTAATTCAATATGAGTTAGTGGAGGCATTTTGGTCATTAGCAAATAGGGACAAACCACCCACACATGGCAGCCATAGGAGGAGGGGTGGAGTCATCCTCTCATTTGTTCTCATCCACAAATTTCTCTCTCTTGTTCTTCCCCAAATTTTAGAGAAGGTTCCCATTGATTTCATCTCCAAATCAATCATTTCTTCCACCAAATCTTCTTCATTTCTCCTCTACTTCATGGATAGAGGGTGGTAGTCAAGTTTGGGAGGATTTGGCTTTGGTTCGTGTCCATTTGGAGGCTACTTCGTTTCGGTGTCGTGTCGGAAGGGTTTCTCTTGGAATCTCTCTCCCGGAAGGTATCATCACTCCTCTAATCCATCCCTACATGCATATAAGAATATTTTGAACCCGTAGGAATGACCCCCATAGTTGTATCTCCATTTGTGTCTATTTCGTGTCCATTTGGAGGTCATAGGAGTGTCCTTTGTGTTGTGCTTTGTGTCCATGCGGAAAACCCCCAATTTTGGACACACCATGTGGTTAATATTTGTGTGAATGAATATTCCTATTTTAATTTCAATTTTTAGATTCCTAGAATATTGCTCTTAATATTTCATATATATATATATATATATATATATATATATATATATATATATATATATATATATATATATATATATATATTTTTATGGTTAGATATATATGTATGTGTCTCCCTATATATAATATTTGTGTTTGTGTGTCTATATCTATGTATCTATATATATATATATATATATATTTTCATGTGTGTGTGCCTATACATATATATATATATATATATATATATATATATATATATATATATATATATATATATGTGTGTGTGTGTGTGTGTGTGTGTGTGTGTGTGTGTGTGTGTGTGTGTGTGTGTGTGTGTGTGTGCGTGTGTGTGTGTGTGTGTGTGTGTATATGTATATATTGGTGTGTGAGTGTGTCTAATTCATATGTATATGTGTGTGTTTGTGTGTGGGTAGAGTGTGGTGGTTGTAGTGTGATAGGAGGGAAGTTGTAGTGGTGGTGGTGAAGGGAGGAGTAGAGAGTGAGGTTGAGAGAGGAAGGAGGGGATTAGTGCTGCTGCAAACAGCAGCAGCTGTAGGTATCAGTCCCCACAAGGGGGACTGATTTTGTAGCTGCAGTAGCAGCAGTACACACTGGTTTCAGTGTGTTGGAGGAGGGGGATTCAGCCATTAATCAACCCATTTTAGGCCCTATAGGACCCCCCATATATCAGCCTATATACAGTCCAAATGGACAGCCTTAGCAGTCCCAAACTAGTCCCATATCAGTCCTAAGTAGCCCCCATATCACCAAAACCAGTCCCTTAAACCCAGCCTACTTACCAGCTATAAGCAGCCCCAAACCATGCCATTTCCAGCCCAATCCAGGCCCCAAATAAGTCCAAAATGGACAGCCACTTAGCTCATATTTCCTGTCCCAATTTCAGTCCTTAATTGTCCCAAAACCTGTCCCTATATGCAGCCTAAATCAGCCATGTAGCTGTCCCCTTTCAGCCCATGTATTAGCCCACATTTGGTCCATATAAACCAGCCTAAAACCCCATGTATTAGCCCTCTTTTAGTACATATTTTAGGCCATGTTTCATCCCTCTAAGTAGCCCTAAACCAGTCCCGTATTAGCCCCTGTTCCAGTCCATATCAGTCCAAAAAATGGACAGCCCTATAAGCCTAAGTGTGTGTGTGTGTGAGCCATTAGGAAGTCCCAAACCTGTCCTATATATATGCCTTTATATATGCCTATTGTGTGTGTGTGTGAGCTATTGTATATGTGTGTGTGTGTGTGAGCTATTGGATGTGTGTGTGAGTTTATATAGGAGAACCTATATGTGTTTATATATGGGTATGTGTGTGTGAGTCTAGATATGGGTATATAGGTGAGTATATATGTATAGCTAATAGCCTATAGGTGTTAGCCTATATGTGAACCTATAGGTAGAGCCTATATGTGACCATGTGTGAGTGAGTGAGTGAGTGAGTTTGTGTGTGTGAGTGTTTAGGTAAAAGTGAGAATGGTAAGAGGGTATAGAGTAAGGTAATGGTTAGATAACCAACATGTGTTCCAAGACAGGTTAGATATCTAGGAAACCTAAGTATCTTGGTAGGTAACCCTTAGATAGGATAGTATCTAACTACCCTAGGGAGCCTAGACTAGTATCTTGAGAATTAGCCGGGTTTCCTTTGTATTGGGCAAGGTATCGGGATTACCTTGGTAAGGGTAATGTAGGTATTTGAGTTTAGAGATTTAGATATGGTTAGTACTTAGTTTCCTTGGTTGGTAATGATCAAATATAGTGCTCCTAGACTAGTTTTGACTTCGGTTGACCATTTTGACCAAAAGTCAACAAAAGTCAACCGAGAGTCAAACTTAGCCTATAAGTGACCAGATTTGACCGAAACCAAACCAGAGTTGACCAATTGACTGAAAATCAACAGTTAGTCAACATTTGACTAGTTTGACCTAGCATTGACTCAGTGTTGACCAGAGTTGACTAGAGTTGACTTTTTGACCAAAAGTCAACTGTAAGTCAACCCTTGACCCAGATTGACCTAGTTTGACTTGGATTGACTTCCTGTGACCTTGTTTGACCTTGGTTGTCCTAGTGTGACCTAGATTAGCTTGGTGTAACTTAGATTGACCTGGTTTGACTTAGACTTGCATTCATGACTTAAATTAGTTTACTTTTCAGTATTAAACCCTGTTTGACATATAGTATCTCATTTTAGGTCTGTGATTACTCTGAGTGTCTGTTCACCTTATCAGCTCAGGACTACAGGCGAGTACATTCACTGATAGTTTTTATTGTCTTGATATCTATTATATCCTATTCAGTTGTAGTGTCTTACTCGATTTCTAGTCACGATAGTTTACGGACTAGTATATGTTGGATCATGACATGGGATGTTGTTCCTAGATTTTTATGGTATATTGGTACATATTCTGTCTTATTTCCATGTATTGGTATAGACACCGATTCCAAAGGGGACTTGCTACCCTCGTATGGAATCCCGTGTCATGACGTGTCATGTCCAGATCCATTATACTATTCGGGGATGGGGGAGTTATTAGTGGTTGTGTGATCAAAATTCCCACATTGTTCTATTGTAGACATTGTTCATAGATATACCCTCGCCGCACGACGGGTAAAGCCTTACCCTACATCATTCATAGCTTTCCATGGTGACCGGCCTTACCGCTCTATTGTACACATTATTCATAGCCGGTCGGATGGAAAGCCTGATCATATTTTCCCAAGCCGATCACATAACACACTAATAATTCAAGGCACATTTTATATTTATTATCGTAGGAGGCTAAGTTCTGTTCGGGAGAAGGGTTACAACCCCGGTCCTTATTTGGTTTCAGGGTTGTAACTCGGCTTCCGAATAGTTCCCAAGTCGTCCTATATATATATTGTCGTCCTATTCAGTACTCACATCTTGATATATATTTTCTGTTGATTTTGTCTTGTATTTCATTACACTGTCTCTTATAGAATTTGTCAATTCATATGGAACTGCTGTTGGTGTTTGTACTTGCTCATTTTCCTGACATGATACCGTTGATATATTACAGATGATTCTGAGACAGATTGCCCGACCTATTATGGGGTCGAGTCTGATGGAGTAGACCTGGACCGTGGCTTGTTAGTAGAGCCACTAGACTTTGCTCACCCTGAGTAGAGTAGCTTAGTTAGGTTTGCCTGGCCTGCGAGCCAGCTAGTACTTTTCAGACAGTAGTATTTCATATTATATTATGTGACTCTGTTGTGTTGTGTATAGCTTTGGGCTTGTGTGGATCTCGAACTTATTTTCTGCTTTCATCTATCATATTTTCTTTCGTGCTATCTATCCTAGTTTGCTTTTGTGATTGAGACTGTATTGTTATGTCACCTCCATTTGGAGTATATATACTGTACAGGTACCTTTATCTGTTTAGTTGTAGTATTTATAGATGACCTAGACAGCATTCTACCGCTGATGCTGCAGCGTAGGCTGAACGTAACTACGTACTCGTACCCCTAATCAGGGTGCGGGTCGTGACACATTTTTGTGGCAGCCCATGCAGGTCTGTGTCGCAATTAGTGCGATCTCGTAATGGTGCTCGACTTAGAGTACTAATTACGAGCCTGCGACTAGGACATAGGATCTAGGATATGATAGGAGTTACTCAAACACATTTTAGGAAAATTCTGATCTTTTGATTACCATGACAACTCTTCTTGCATTTGAATTCAATTATCCTCCTTTGATAATATCTTATCTTGTGCCATATTGATCTCTTGGGTTTAATTCGTCCTCAGGATGGCGATTACTCGCAGTCAGACAGTTGCAGAGCAGATAGCAGGTTCCAATCTTTCGATTCATTTTCGTAATTGCTTCCTTATAAACTTTCTTGAAATTCGATTACATCTGTTCCTTGATCGTTTGATAAAATTGTGTCCTTGTGATGTGATATTCTTCTGAGATAAGTCGTATGGACTAGGTCATCTCGATTATGAGATTTTAGAATCCTCTAGGGTCATGCTAGCAGGCAGAGTGAGGACATATAGTCGGATTATGGACGTATTTATCGGGTGTGAGAATTTAAGATTTTTGCTGCCAAGCTAGCGGCAATGCAAAAATTTTAAATACCATGATTCTAGAGGTGTGTACCATAGTCAAGGACTCTGTGATTATCGTAGCCTTGCTCACTAGCATGACGGAGATTCTGAGTATCATGATTCTGGACAGACGCATATGATTGTCGAACTGCATGATTTTCTGTGTTTACTTTGTTTTAAATTTTTTGGATGAATTCTTTTAAGGTGGATAGACTTGTAGCACCCAGTTTCTAATTGATAGTAATTTTAAATTTTATAGTTTTGGTCATTTAATTATTGTCATTTAATTCATGCTTTGATTTTGGAGATTTTAAATTATTTTTAAATTTTAAGCCATGACTTGAGATTTTAATGTTTTGCTAGTGAAACCTTAGGAACTGTTTGACCTAGAGCCTAACCATGTGATTAGGATATTTTCAGTATCATTTCTGGCCTAAGGGTATTTTGGTCATTGGACCTCTTTGATTTATTTTTGATATTTATGTATTGGTGATTGTTGATTTGGTTTTTGATAGGTGAGATTTTGTGTTGGTTTCGTGTCCTTGTCGGACACGTAACAGTTTTTATTTGCAAGTGTTGTTGTGTCTTAAGAGATTTTTATTTTTCTGAAATTTTTTTGGAAGTATTCGAGAGGGATTGTTTTCTGCATGTATTTTTCTATGATTGCTTTGTTTTAATTTCGAGGACAAATTTTTTTTAAGGTGGATAGATTTGTCACCCCCAGTTTTCAGGAAAAGGGATATTTTTGTCATTTTGTATTTTTGAATATTTTTAAAATTTATTTTATTATTTATGATATTATTTTGGGGTTATTTGAGTCGGTTCGAATTTCAGCTCAATCCGACTTGTAACGGGGACCCGGGGTAGTTTTGACTCTAGTGGGACCCACTCATTAGTTAGGCATGGCCCACATGACATTATTTTAGTTAGTGAGTTAGAGTAATTATTCATGGGTAGGTTAAGTTTATTTAGAGCCTTTAAACTAGACTAATTTAGCCTCAACCTAAAGTCTTTTTCTAATTTAATTCAATATGAGTTAGTGGGGGCATTTTGGTCATTAGCAAATAGGGACAAACCACCCACACATGGCAGCCATAGGAGGAGGGGTGGAGTCATCCTCTCATTTGTTCTCATCCACAAATTTCTCTCTCTTATTCTTCCCCAAATTTTAGAGAAGGTTCCCATTGATTTCATCTCCAAATCAATCATTTCTTCCACCAAAACTTCTTCATTTCTCCTCTACTTCATGGTTAGAGGGTGCTAGCCAAGTTTGGGAGGATTTAGCTTTGGTTCGTGTCCATTTGGAGGCTACTTCGTTTCGGTGTCGTGTCGGAAGGGTTTCTCTTGGAATCTCTCTCCCGGAAGGTATAATCTCTCCTTTAATCCACCCCTACATGCATATAGGAATATTTTGAACCCGTAGGAATGGCCCCCATGGTTGTATCTCTATTTGTGTCCAATTGGAGGTCATAGGAGTGCCTTTGTGTTGTAATTTGTGTCCATGTGGAAAACCCCCAATTTTGGACACACCATGTGGTTAATATTTGTCTGAATGAATATTCCTATTTTAATTTCAATTTTTAGATTCCTAGAATATTGCTCTTACTGTTTCATATATATATATATATATTTTTCATGGTTATATATATATGTGTAGGCCTCAAAAATGATAGTCACGCTGAGTTGATCAGAACTGAGTCTCAAAGTCACGCAGAAGTGATCAGGACAAATGTTTAAAAATCACGCTAGTGACAGCTCATCATTTGTCAGAAATTTCATCATGACTGACAGCACAACAGTCGAAGAATATCTCCTTGTATGCCACGTATGCACAGAACTCGAGAGATCACAGCCGACTATTGCGTGACTTTCGAAATCTTCTTCAACAAGACTCAGCCTTCACCAAGTTGGCGTACCAAAAGAGCTTCTTGTCATTTAATGCGACTGACAAAGTAATCACTGTCAGAGATTTTTTGTCAGTCGAGGCACGTCGAATCAAGACAGCTGACAGTCCTGCCTCAATCGAGCGTGGATTATGTTCTTTCCTCAAGTCTGCGTATATTTTGAGCTTTCTGTCTCAAAATTTAAGTGGATTCTGAAGTTTCCTCCCTCAAGTTTGCGTGGATTTTGAAGCTTTTTGCCCCAAGTCTGCGTGGATCCTGAAGCTTCTTGCCCCAAGTTTGCGTGGATTTTGAAGCTTTCTGACCCGAGTCTGCGTGGATTTCGTCCTCAACGAGCCTGCGTGGATTTCATCAAATTGAAGTACGTGGCAGCCATGCCACTGATCTCTCGCCTGCGTGTCCTGTAACTTGCACACGACTCATGCACGATTGCCATGTGTCCAACAGTTACAGGCCACGTCCAGTAACTGCTCACAACTCTGCGTATGTTAAATCCTGCGTGATTTTCAACTAGGCAGAGGCTGTGAAGACAGTTATCTTTTACAGTTATTTTTGACTCTATAAATAGAGTTCTTTTCTCATTCATTGTACAGATACATAGATATCTAAATTGTTGTTGCATTTTTGAGAGCTTTTCTTCTTCGCATCGTCCAAGGGATAAAGCGATCGTCTTCTAGATCGGATTCCTACAGTTGTAATTTTTCCAGATATACAATAAATAAAGTGAACTTATTTATGGAAAACAAATTGGCGACTCTGCTGGGGAAAGCCATCTTCTCTTCTGAGATGGCAACAACTCAATGCGACGCTTCGTCGGTCGGCTCGACGAAGAAGGTGATATCGATCCAATTCGATCAACTTGCCTACGAAGAAATGCAGCGGGCTAAGGGTGGCAAGCCCACTTCAGCCTCCATCACTACTGCCAAGTCGAAGGGACGATCTGTCTACGTCCCTAAGAATCAGTTGGCAATCAATGGTGACTTTTCTGCCACAGTGTCTACTCCTAACACTGGCAAGGAGTCTACTGCAAGCACACACACTCTTGTGTGTTCAAAGACAACAGCAACCAAAAGTCACGCTGGCAGCACTGGCTCCTTAGCCAAGCCTGTTCCAGCGTGCAATCTTAATTCTAAAAGTCACGCTGGCAGTACAGGCTCCTTAGCCAAATCTGTTCCAGCGTGCAATCTAAAATCCAAAAGTCACGCTGGCAGTACTGGCTCCTTAGCCAAATCTGTTCCAGCGTGCAATCTAAAATCTAAAAGTCACGCTGACAGTACTGGCTCCTTAGTCAAAACTGTTCCAGCGTGTATTTCACCAAAATTTGGCTCCTTAGCCAAAACTTTGTACACTGACAATACAAGCTCCTTAGCCAAATTGTCACCAGCATGCTCTAGGAAGAATAGCTCTTTAGCTATCTCTTCTTCTTTACCAAGTTCTATTACAACTGGGGGTGGTCTTGCTAAAACTCCTCTACACAAAGTCTCTTCGAAAAGAGATAACTCTTTAGTTGTTTCTTCTGCTCCTGTAGTTTTTACTTCAGGAACAGCTTTGACTGACAATTTTGTTAGTCAAAGAAAAGGAGATGGTCTTTTGACTACTCTTCCTTCTGGACATTCTATGTCTCAAAGCTTGAATAAGTCTAAGAAGAAACATTTCTTAATGTCTTCTTCTACGACTTCTTCGAATTGGATACATAATTTGTCTATGAAAGAGGGTCTGTTACCAACTCATAATCAAGGGGGTGGTCCAATTCTTCCTTCTCTGCAAATATCCAGATCAATGGAAGGAAAACTCCAAGTTTCAAGAACTAATGTGTTACCTCCAACTGATCTAAGAGTAAAACTTGATCAAATATGCTTAGGAAACACTTCTGGTGTCAAGAAACCATACCAATCGGGAACAAAAGTAAGAGATCCAGATGCAGAGTATGCTAGAAATTATGTGGCTCACATTAATCACTCTCTATATTACCAAGAGCCATCAGGACCCAAGAACCAGAGAATATTCTCTGATATATCTCAATCTTCACAGACAGATCTACGAGAACATCTTCAACAGAAGAGAAGGAATAATTCTATGTCAATGGACCATGCTGAATGTGACTTCCAGCCAAGAGTCATAATTCAATGCAGATGTCAATCAATGGATCAGAACCATGTTGATCATGAATGTGACTTCCAGCCGAGAGTCACAATGCAATACAGATGTCAAACTAAACGACAATCTGTCTTCAATCGGATTCAGTGTGAACCTATGCCTGATGAAGATGAACCTCTGTATGCTTCTGTCAATATGACCTCTCGAGATACTGGGGGTAGAAATGATAGTCCAGATGGAGTATATAGAGGCACCAGATCAAGAGTCCTGGCTTCTACTCAAAGGACTTTGATTCCTGAAGATGATTCTGAATTTCTTGGGGAATCTAACTTCCCACCTCTTCCTACTGGGGGTGGTTCTCCTATAACTGACTTTGATACACAAAGCAATGATTCAGAACAAACAATATCCACAAGTTCATCAATAATCCCTCGTACAGTCATAACATACATGGTTGATGGGAATACTGATGAACCTTCTTCTTCCATGACTCCTCAAGAACAAATAATTTCTTCTTTGGAACAGCAAATGAAGTCTATGGCTGATAATATGAAGTCGATATATGAACTCATGGCAGCCCAATTGCAAAATTGACAGACTGTACCAGAAGCTACACCAATTGACACTGGTGTAAGTCCAGTACATGTTCCTCCAGTAGTCCAGTCCAATACTCCTGGGCAAGTTCAACCAGTTCCTAGTCACTCTGGAGCTGGGGGTAGTACTTATAATGCTGTTCCCCCTTCCAACTATTCTCTACAAGCTACAACTCCACAATCCTCCGGAGTTGTTAGTGATGAATTGAGGAATCTCAAAACTCAATTTGAGGCATTCAAACAGAAAGATGGTTTACAAAGGTTAGGCATCAAACAACCTTATCCGATAGAATGGAAGCAAGTATCATATCCTCCTAAATACAAGCCTCCTACTATCTCATTCTATGACGGAACCACTTCTCCAAGTCAGTATATTAATCACTTTGAAGTGATGACTGACCAGCTGCAACCAAGTGACGCCCTCCTTACTCGGGTGTTTGTCGGATGTCTCAAAGGAACGGCTTATGAATGGTATAGAAGCCTCCCAGATGGGTGCATTACTTCATTTGCCGGTTTCAAACAAATATTTCTTGAACGATTCTATGAAGGGCTCAATGACATGACTATGTCTACTCTTATTAGAATCAAACAGAAAAATAATGAAACTACAGAGGAATTCATTGAACGGTTTCGAAGAGAAGCTCTGAAGATGCCTCTTGGAACTCCTGATGCTGTCACCATCGACACATGTAAATCAAATCTGTTGCCAATAATCAGCATGTGGACAGGTTCTACTCAATTTCAAGATTGGCCTTCCTTCATAGTCAGTGCCAAAGCTGCAGAAATCAGTGCTGAAACCTTCAAAGGTTTAGGAGTACAGATGTCTCCTAAAGAAACAGGTCAAAATAATACTAAATTCAATAAAAGCAAGGGAAAAGAAACTCTTGAAGTTAATCTTCAGAGTAAAGATGCATCGACCGTTCAAACTCCTCCTGCCTCTATAACTCAACAATCGAGAACACCTCGCCCCAAAGAAGAATATTCTTTTGATGACGATGATGTCCTCGGTATCTTTGAATGTCTACTGAAGGGTAATAAAATACAATTACCTGAAATCAAGAAACCTGATGAAGCTGGTAAGACAGATCATCCTAAATACTGTCCATACCACAGAATGTTGGGTCACACAATTCGTACATGTTATGTACTGAAAGGAAAGATCCAAGAAATGATTAAATCTGGAGCTATCTCTCTTACTCCGAAAGAGAAGACCGTCACCTCCAATGTCGTCTCTATGCAATTCGGAGATTTTTCCCCTCAACTCCTTGAAAGCGGGATCGTTCCTATTCCCAAGGCAACCCTTGAGATAGTGAATATTCCTCCTCCACAGTCTGACGGATTAGTACCAATCGCTATGGAGACAGGAGAAATCATGTGGATTCATCCTGATTTAGTGACAGACTTTGAATCTCCTCTTCTTCAAAAGACTACATCTCGAAAGTCCAAGAAGGCTAGAAAGATTAAGTCATGTCATATGACTTCTCTCGGATCTACTTCTGATGCAGAGCCAAAAGATAAGGAAGAAGCACTTGCTAGTGCTACTCGAACGGGGAAACCTTATCTAAAGGATTATTCCAAGGATTCTGAGGATACTCCTGATATCCCTCCGGCTGACAAAGATGCTCCTAATGTTCCTTCTGAAGAAGAATCATCTACTGCACCTGTTCCTTCAACTACACCAGTTGAACCTGTTCTTCCCAAGTCCACAACTCTTGAGAAAGGCAAACAACAGGCTCGGTTTGATAAACCAATCAAGAAGTCCTCTCCTCTTGGACTTCAGAAGCCTTATAATTTTGACATTTTAGCACAACTTGCTAATACTCCAGCTAGAATGTCACTCTTTGAACTTCTACGTCTTTCCAAAGAGACTCGGGAGACGTTAAGTGAGGCACTTCTTCAGGCAGACTCTTGTCTTGCACAATTAAAGAAGCCAGGTGAAGAACCTGCCACATGCTTACATTGCAACAGTGTATTGGAGATTATCCCAAATATCACCTTTACACAAGACGACATGCTATTGGAGGATAATCGACATGATCGGCCTCTCTACTACACCGGTTATATTGGTACAATGAAGATAGATCGTATCCTCATTGATCCAGGGTCTGCTATAAGTATAATGCCGAAGAGCCTGTTGGATGAATTAAAAATTCCTCTTCACAAACTTTCCAAGACGGTTACTACTATCCTGGGATTCAATCAGAGCCGAAGTGAACCTTTGGGAAAGATTCATCTGAAACTTCAGATTGGCGATTTTAGATCCAAAGTCACTTTCTATGTGATCGAGATAGTAGGATCTTATAATCTTCTACTGGGGAGGCCTTTCCTTCATGAAAATAATGTGGTGCCCTCTACTCTTCACCAGTGCTTTAAATATATTGACAGCAATGGAAGAGTACAAAAGGAAGTCGCTGATATAAATCCCTTCCAAGGGGTTGAAGCTTATTTCAATGATTCCCGGATGTACAAAGAAGAGTATACAAAGGTGATACAAGCTATGGAGAAAGAGGATTCACAAAGTGAGACTTTAATAATCCATGTTAAAGGTCGAACTACTCAACAACAATCTCCCAAACTCTCTGGAGAAGGTTCTTTAATCATTCCAGTGAGCGGACGGATCTCTCCACTACCTCAGTCGTCTACTCAAAGTACTCTGATCATTCCTGTTGGAGGACGGACTACTCTTCCATCTCAAGCTTCAAGGGAGCTCACCTCTTCTGAGCCGTTTGTTATCGATCTTAATCGAAACAAAACCCTTCTAATTCTTCTTCTCCTCCTTTAGTCATTGATTTGGCTAAGATCTCTAAGGCTCAACCTTCTTCCAATGTAAATACTGCTACTTTTAAAGTTAATAAAAAGTCTCCATCTTTGCAGTATGTTGATGTATGTAATCATGTTCATAGTTATTTACATTTGTTAGATGACTTGAGAACAATAACCATAGGAGTTGTACAGACTTTCCATACAGATGTATTCCTAGAATCAGTACAAACTTCATACTTTCTAGTTCCCAGCAGAAAGCCAGGAGACATTCCAATATTCTTTTACAAAGGACCCCCAAATCCTTCTGAACCTTCGAGACAATTTCAGCTTTCTTGAATGCTTCTTCAGACGACATTTTTATGTTGAAAGAGTATAAGTGTTCGTTCTTGTTAGATTTCTGCTATAGACAGAAGTTCTTAGAATAATGAAACGACACATTCATCCGACGGTTCACTACAAGAAATATGTACATTATTAGCGCAAAAAATCTGCTATCATACATATTACATAGCGTTTTCATAAATGCTATGTCATCGGCAGCTATCTTAGGTTCCACCCATACGATAGCGTTTTTCTAAAATGCTATGACAGGTTCAGATACAATAGCAATATCTGAATGCCTTAATTTTCTTTATTATGGCACATCCGTTTTATGTTAAAAACTTGATGACAATTCATATTTTGTGCTATGATAGGACGTTCTACAATAGCAATTTTTTATTGTTTTAAAATATTTTGTTATAGCGTTAATTAATTATATCACGGCTAAAGTTTCGTGCTATAATATATGATTATAACAGTTTTTTTGTGTGCTATTAAACGTATTTTCATTCAATAAGAACCTGTTTTACGTATCTATTGTAATATTAGAGAACCTGTTTCACATGATATAAATAAGAACCTGTTTTACACAAATAAGATCATTCATAACACAAGTCTAAAACCAATCCAACATACATAACGCAAGTCTAGAGTTTCATTCAACATACATAACATAGGTTTGAATCCAAAATACTGTAACTCCACTTTTCCCAATTTTGGTGAAATTTAAATTTTAATAATAAAAACTTCATTCTTTTACTATAAATATATAGTTATGAGTATTTTCTGGAGGGAATTAATTTTTGGACTACTTTTCAAATTTGAAAAGTTGTTACAACAAACTTTGGGGCCTATCACTTAATTTTCTAACTGATTTTTAACAGATCTTGTAATAATGAAAAGGAAAGGGAGTTTTCTGTAAAATGTTTAGAGCGGGTGGGCTATAGTGTAATTGTTCCTTAGCGGGAGGGGCTGGTTGCAAATTTGCCAACCATTATATTTTAGTTGTGGAAGAGAGAGAGAGCATTTCACTGCTGCTCACTCTTCCCTCTTCCTTGGTTCTCGAGAGAGAGCTCGGATCCTTTGTTTTCCCCAATTCGTGAAACCCTAGCTCTTGGTGGCGTCAACGACGGTGCAGCGGTGGCTCAGGCTCGCGGCGGCGTGGTTCATCCCCTCTCCACAGCAGGCGGCTCAAGTCGGTCTCCACCGACGACCGGGCAGCTCTTTTCCGGCGGTGTTACACTTTCATCGGCGGCGATCTCCGGCTTCGACTCTGGCGGCAACGAGTGGTCGAGCCACGACGGCTGTGCGAGCTCTTCCGGCGACAGCAACAGTGAGGGATCTCCTCCTCCAGCGAGATCGACGACGATCCATGGCGGTGGGGTCCTTTACGTGGACGGCGATCCTCATCGGCGGCAGCCATCTCTCCGTCGATGCGGCGACCTCCTTCGAGTGATCGAGCTCCTTCCGATCTGGAAGATCGATGCTCGGTGAGTTCGATTCTAATTCCTTTCTCTCTTCGGTTGCTGCGGTCGCGGTCGAACTAAGCATTCTCGATCTGGAATTTCAGATCGACGTCGCTTCCTCTCTGGAAACGTGACTGATGCTCAGTCGAGGCTGCCGATCACAAATTCTTGGTGAGTCTCTGATTCAGCTATTGAGTTGATTGTGCATTCTTTAGCAAGTTTAGGAGATCAATTTTAATTGCTCATTTATGTTAAATTTTGATTAGTTCCTGTGCCTGTGTCGATCTGGATCTTGCAGTATCAGAGCTAGTAGTCTGTAGGACTTCGAGTGCCGTTGAGTCCATGGATCGTGTCCGATACCGGTGTACGTGTCTCATGGATTTTTCCTTCAGGTATTGATGCTATCCTTCTGTTGTTCTTGAATCCTTATTTCCTGCTCTTTGAGTTCGGGTTTGGTCAGGAATCAATTGAGTCCGTGGTTTGGATGGGGTCAACCGTAGCAATGTTCATATAGGCGTGTTCAGATTGGTGTATCCGTGTGGCTGGTATTGGCTATAGCAGTGTAAGGGGGTGCGTGTCCTGGATCCTGCAAAGGTGGTGTTGAGTCCGGATCGTATCCAGGGCTCTACTATGTTCGGGAGCGTGTGTGTGTTCGTGTCCGTATGAATGAAGTAGCGTGAGCAGGATTCTCAGTTTGGCTTTGTAGATTCATTGTTGTAGAAATTCTTATTTGAAACTATATTATTTTGTATATTCTTTCATATATGTCTTCAGTTGATTTGTATGTATTCTTTGTAAATTTTGGTTTTGTGGTTGGAATCGACTTTGATGAAAAGGGAATTTAACCAGGGATTCAGTAAAGTGGAAGTTGTGTGTGTTTTATTTGTTAGCTTTTATAAAACGAGTTTTGCAATATAGTTGTATAACTGCTAGTATTGTGTGTGTGTGTGTGTGTGTTCAGTCTTAATATTCAGGTGGTGTTACTGAAGGGTTTGTCTATGAACTTCGCTGAGTTCTAGTTTTGAAACTTTGGTGTTGAAGCTGGTTGTGTGCAAGATTTTCGAATGGACTCTTTGATCTTAAATGAAGTTCTTGTTGGGACTGGAGTAGGGATAGGAGTTCAGTGGCTGTGGTTTGGGTTGCTACATTGCTCAAGTTGGATTGGGTTATAGCTGTTTGGATTCTGGGTTTGTTTTAGCCAACTTAGCCGGGTTTTGTTGTACAGTAGATTGGTTGTTTGTCAACAATGGAAACTGGGTTTTGGGGTATAAGCCAGCCCTATAAACTAGGCATGGGCTTGATTGAGTAATGGAGGGAAATTCTTAGCAGTTAAATAAAAGCTTTCTAAATAATGGGTAGGCTATATTATTGGATCTGGACTGGGCTAGCGTGCGGGCCCAGTATAGTTACAATGGGTTGGGACTATTACTATTATTTGTATTGTAATTGTTATTATTAATATCATTTTCCTATTTGTAAGTAAATTTTGTTCAAGTGTTGGCAAATCATTAATATTTCGATATTAAATAGAATATGTATATTTTTGATAATGATTATACAAGAATACTTACCTAATAATTTGCTATGGTATAATAAAAACCTTGCTAAATATATATATATATATAAGTATTATCTAGAATTAATATTTGTAACTCTATTTAGCTAGTGACATTGTGTAGAACCTAACTAATTAAGCCACTGTCCTGGGAAGGCATATTTGTTTAGTAAAGGAACATAATTAGTATAATGGTAAATCATATGGATAAACAGTTTTGATTAGATGTTGATAGCAACTAGTATATTGTTTAGAACATAGCTTAACCAACTTATAATCATTATTTAACAGGGAACCATCCAGCTCTTTTGCCTACTCATTTTCTGGAGCAAGGCAAGTACATTCTATGGTTTTGTTCAGTGCATTTTTTCTTGTTCTTTATTGCTGACACACTGCGACACGTTCATGATCTTACTGGTTCTTTCATGATCTTACTGGTTCTTTCATGATCTTACTTGTTCTTTCATGATCTTACTGGTTCTTTCATGTTCTTACTTGCATCTTGGGGTGGGGAAATACTCTGGATATGTGACCAAACCCGGATACTTATTCATGATCTTTAGCTTAGGCCTCGCACTGTGCACGCGGGTCCTAAGCCGTACCATTACATGATCTTCCAGGATCCTTTCATGTTCTTTCATGATCTTACCCAAGCCGGTCACATATCTAAGTAGTATTTCAAACATATAACACACATGTTCAGGATATTGTTCTTACATTAGTTTCTCTTGATCCTGATCTTGATATTAGTCGTGATCTTTACTGCATCTTACATTGTCGTGATCTTTCATGTATCTTTATAGCAGTAGTTCATGATCTTCATGTTCTTTACATACTTGTTCTTATCCTGTTCTTCTAGCATTTACTTTTCATATCATTATGTTATTGTTCATTACCTAGAACTGTGCTTTGCTCCGCTCCTGACTGGATATGTTATGATAGGTGAGATGGAGGCTTTATGTGACACATACTATGGGCAGGATACTGCTTTCCTTGAGCCAGCTGGAGCTGCTTGTGACATAGAGGCTGCAGAAGCCTAGTTATCTTCCATTTAGTTGTCTTTCCTGCTTTTGAGACTTTAGTCAGACCTTAGTTACATTTTCTGGATGAATGTAATAATAAAATGCTTAGACATGTATTTGAATATTCTGGGATCGTTTATAGATGCTGTGATTCTCTATCTTTCATGTTTATCTAGTTAGTTTTCCCTAGTTGATACAGCTTACTTCATTGTGTCTAGCAATGAAGGCTGGGCGTGTCCGACTCGTGTCCGATTATTCGGGAGCGGGTCGTGACATGTTTTTAGTGGTGGCCCATGCAGGTCTATCCTAATGGTACCTAGGTCTTAGCGTACTATTGGGGGACTTGATTACACTAGGGAAACTTGATCACAGCATAGGAAAATCGGAAAATAAGGGTATATCAGGTATATCAGGTGTATCAGGTATTTTGATATTCTAAAAACATTTGTTGTATGTAGGTCTAGGTTATTTTAACAGTTTTCTGTTTTGCAGATAGTTCAAAAGCATGCGACACCAGAACTGTCAATTCACCTGCACTTGACGTTTTCGAGCTTCCACTACCTTCTATCACTCTACTATCCCATGGGTAGTACGTAGTTGACGGAGTCGTCTGAAGGATCCCTTGACAACCAGAGGAAGCAGGCCACCATTTTCAAGTCAGACTTGTGGATACACTCTCCGAGCCATGAAGGACTTCTGATTTCCAGACGCTCAGATTTTTCCGACACCAAGCGCATATCTTGCATCGAGGAACAGATCGAGAACCTGGAGTTACCACTGAAGATCACCCAAGTTTTTGAGGACCCGACTTCTCTGAAGATTAGAGCCACCTGCCAGGAGATCCAGAATGTAGCACAGACAATAGGACACAACGGGAAACTGAAGCTCAGAAGGAACATGAAGATTATGACAAAGACAACAACTACCCTGGACCCGCAAAGCGTCACAACACTCAGTCAGCGTTTCTTCGGCCACATCACCAGTCGCATCATCAGGAGCAGATCTCAGCAGCCAGCACGCAAGCAACCATATATTCCTGCCAGAGCCCTGCACTTCAGCCCCAGTAGGAGATCCAGATTCAGATCCAGCCGACGATCATTTACAATTTCTGCCACCTCTCAGGATGCCACCATGAAGAGTGCCGCAAAAGACGGAGGCTATACTATACTACGGATCGCCTGCCCACCAAGTCAAGGACTGCTGGAGAACGTTGATCACACTGCCCGAGAACAAGCGCGAGGAGCATCAGACTACAACAAAAGGGAACCACCTTTTCAGAATCAACAACCACATGGAGCGCTACCGCAAGGACCGGCCTACGACAGGACAGTTGAAGAAGGTTGAAGAAATTCCAGTTCCAGAGAAACACTGAAGATAGACTGAAGACAGAAGATTTCTTTTGCACGGTTGGGAAAACCATGTATCTTGATTAATAATCCAGTCTTTCCTTAAATTCCTCCTAACACATTGATCATTTCTTGAAACTTCTTGTTTTCTATTTTTTTAAATCTTGATTGATGTCGAAACTTACCTTGAGATATTGTTTCCTGTTTTGGCTTGTTTCAGATCCACAAATCGATAATTGTTTGAAATTCATTATTCGATACCGTTTTCATATTCATCATTTCTGACCTTGTTTCCTAGTGATGGCTCCTATTTGCAAATTTTGTTCATTTATCAAACTTCGTGTTATTGATATTTAATCGTTTCTCGATATTTTATTTTGAAATCCTGTTCCTCATTCGAAACTTGTTTAAAGCTCAGTCCTATTCAAGACATTGTTGCAAATTCCTTGAGAGTTTTGAAGATTTCATTTCCTATTCGAGATTTGTTTCCTCATTCATGACTTTGATTTTCTAGTCGAGAGTTGTTGGTCCACTATTTTGTTTCGATCTTGTCTCCTATCCAAGATTTAGCTTGTTTCATTGATACTTGTTCCTACTCGTTTATTGATATTCTGTTTGCTAATCGAACTTGTACTATTCCAGAATTATTCCTATTTGAAATATTATTTTGAAACCTTGTTTGAACCTTCGCTTCTATTGATGCTTGTTTGAGATTCTATTTCCTATTTTTGACTTATTCGGAAATTGTCCTCTATTTACAATTTTGTTTGCTATTGAGATTCGCTTGTTTCATATTTACAATCCAATACCTTGTCTCCTATTGGAACCTGTTTTCTAGTCACTATTCTAAACCTTGTTTCCTTGTTGAAATTTTCTATTCAAGGTTTTATTTCTTAATTTGAAAATTGTTTCCTATCTGGTATCTTGCTTTTATGTCACCTTGAGATTTTTCTACCTATCTGGGATTAAGTCTATGTACTAAATTTTGTTACCATTCCAGATATCAGTTGAAATTCTGTTATAATTTGAAACTTCATCCTGTCTGAAATTTTAAATCTCCCTGGCTGCCCTTTTGTACTCATTGATTGGATCCCTTGTCATTTTTAGTACCTAATAAACTCATGTATTCTAACAGTCAGGTAATTTCACCATTCCGTGACTTGGACTATTGAAACTCATTTTGAACTTCTTGAAACTCTTTTGAAATTCCTAGGAATAAAGTCGAGAGGCTATTCGATGACCTACTATGGCATGACAGTTGCGCGCTGCAGCCACTAGCTGGATTATGGAGACTGAGGGTTCACTGCAGCCAGTAGCGCACTGGCGAGGCAGGAACTCTAAGTTGAAGTGATTTCAGACACCTATAGGTTTTCGAGTATTGTCGAGACTTGTCATATTCTTCATATCTTGATCTCTTGGGTTGTTTCGTCAATGACTGTTGAAAAATGGATAAGGTTGATAGAGTATTTGGAGATATATTGTTATTTGAGTCACGGAGCCGAAAGTCCACTGCAGTCAGATACATACTGGCGGGGTAGGGATTCTAAGCAAAGTGATTTCAGATACCAACATGTTCTTGGATATTCTGGAGACTATATTTCTTTTTTTTATGATTACTGGTTTTTGAGAACCACAGATCCTTACAAGTTCATTCTGATTTGATACTGTATCTCCTGAGTATTTTGTACGTTCCTCAAATCAACCCTTGCTAATTACCTTCTAGTATTGTATCGTTAGATCATTGATTTCCTCAAATTATACATTGCCAGATTTTGATTCCATACTTCGGTTGTGCCTTGTCTCAATTTTGATCTTAAATCACGTCTGTCTGACCATGATTTTCCTATCTTGTGCTAGCCACCTGTGTTAAACTATCAATTTTGATCGTACTTAATATTTGTGTCTTCATGATGTTGCTCCTCTAAGTTGTAATTGAAATTCCTTCCACTTCGTGACTATTTGATCATCGATCCTTGTCAAAGCGTGATATCCCAAACTTCTTGTGTGTACTTGGACTCAAGGCTCAGAGCGTCATGGATCGACAGAAGCACTAGGTGGACAGCAGCAGACGGACACTTGAGTTCGAGGTTGGAGACAGAGTATTCCTGAAGATCTCATCGACTAGGGGCGTCATCAGATTCAGCAAAGGCGGAAAGCTCAGTCCGAGATTCATCGGACCTTTCGATGTGACGGCACGGATTGGCAAGGTGGCGTATCGACTAGCGCTTCCAGCCAGCTTGGAGGGAGTGCACGACGTTTTCTACGTGTTCCAGCTTCGATGTTACATTCTAGATCCAAGCTATGTGATGGACTATTCAGAGCTAGAGGTGGGCCCGAGCTTGACCTGTGAGAAGCAGCCAGTGGAGATCCTTGATCGGAGGAAGAAGTGCCTGCGGAACCAGACTATTTCACTTGTCTGCATCATGTGGAGACATCACTCTCTGGAAGAGTCCACATAGGAGCGTGAGGACAAGATGCGGGAGCGCTATCATTCTTATGTTCGAAAATTCTATTTTCAATAAATGATTCGTGTTTGAACTTTTTTTAATTGAGATTACTTTGTGGGTCTTCGAATTTCGAGGACGAAATTTTTTCAAGGGGGAGAGATTTGTAACTCCACTTTTCCCAATTTTGGTGAAATTTAAATTTTAATAATAAAAACTTCATTCTTTTACTATAAATATATAGTTATGAGTATTTTCTGGAGGGAATTAATTTTTGGACTACTTTTCAAATTTGAAAAGTTGTTACAACAAACTTTGGGGCCTATCACTTAATTTTCTAACTGATTTTTAACAGATCTTGTAATAATGAAAAGGAAAGGGAGTTTTCTGTAAAATGTTTAGAGCGGGTGGGCTATAGTGTAATTGTTCCTTAGCGGGAGGGGCTGGTTGCAAATTTGCCAACCATTATATTTTAGTTGTGGAAGAGAGAGAGAGCATTTCACTGCTGCTCACTCTTCCCTCTTCCTTGGTTCTCGAGAGAGAGCTCGGATCCTTTGTTTTCCCCAATTCGTGAAACCCTAGCTCTTGGTGGCGTCAACGACGGTGCAGCGGTGGCTCAGGCTCGCGGCGGCGTGGTTCATCCCCTCTCCACAGCAGGCGGCTCAAGTCGGTCTCCACCGACGACCGGGCAGCTCTTTTCCGGCGGTGTTACACTTTCATCGGCGGCGATCTCCGGCTTCGACTCTGGCGGCAACGAGTGGTCGAGCCACGACGGCTGTGCGAGCTCTTCCGGCGACAGCAACAGTGAGGGATCTCCTCCTCCAGCGAGATCGACGACGATCCATGGCGGTGGGGTCCTTTACGTGGACGGCGATCCTCATCGGCGGCAGCCATCTCTCCGTCGATGCGGCGACCTCCTTCGAGTGATCGAGCTCCTTCCGATCTGGAAGATCGATGCTCGGTGAGTTCGATTCTAATTCCTTTCTCTCTTCGGTTGCTGCGGTCGCGGTCGAACTAAGCATTCTCGATCTGGAATTTCAGATCGACGTCGCTTCCTCTCTGGAAACGTGACTGATGCTCAGTCGAGGCTGCCGATCACAAATTCTTGGTGAGTCTCTGATTCAGCTATTGAGTTGATTGTGCATTCTTTAGCAAGTTTAGGAGATCAATTTTAATTGCTCATTTATGTTAAATTTTGATTAGTTCCTGTGCCTGTGTCGATCTGGATCTTGCAGTATCAGAGCTAGTAGTCTGTAGGACTTCGAGTGCCGTTGAGTCCATGGATCGTGTCCGATACCGGTGTACGTGTCTCATGGATTTTTCCTTCAGGTATTGATGCTATCCTTCTGTTGTTCTTGAATCCTTATTTCCTGCTCTTTGAGTTCGGGTTTGGTCAGGAATCAATTGAGTCCGTGGTTTGGATGGGGTCAACCGTAGCAATGTTCATATAGGCGTGTTCAGATTGGTGTATCCGTGTGGCTGGTATTGGCTATAGCAGTGTAAGGGGGTGCGTGTCCTGGATCCTGCAAAGGTGGTGTTGAGTCCGGATCGTATCCAGGGCTCTACTATGTTCGGGAGCGTGTGTGTGTTCGTGTCCGTATGAATGAAGTAGCGTGAGCAGGATTCTCAGTTTGGCTTTGTAGATTCATTGTTGTAGAAATTCTTATTTGAAACTATATTATTTTGTATATTCTTTCATATATGTCTTCAGTTGATTTGTATGTATTCTTTGTAAATTTTGGTTTTGTGGTTGGAATCGACTTTGATGAAAAGGGAATTTAACCAGGGATTCAGTAAAGTGGAAGTTGTGTGTGTTTTATTTGTTAGCTTTTATAAAACGAGTTTTGCAATATAGTTGTATAACTGCTAGTATTGTGTGTGTGTGTGTGTGTGTTCAGTCTTAATATTCAGGTGGTGTTACTGAAGGGTTTGTCTATGAACTTCGCTGAGTTCTAGTTTTGAAACTTTGGTGTTGAAGCTGGTTGTGTGCAAGATTTTCGAATGGACTCTTTGATCTTAAATGAAGTTCTTGTTGGGACTGGAGTAGGGATAGGAGTTCAGTGGCTGTGGTTTGGGTTGCTACATTGCTCAAGTTGGATTGGGTTATAGCTGTTTGGATTCTGGGTTTGTTTTAGCCAACTTAGCCGGGTTTTGTTGTACAGTAGATTGGTTGTTTGTCAACAATGGAAACTGGGTTTTGGGGTATAAGCCAGCCCTATAAACTAGGCATGGGCTTGATTGAGTAATGGAGGGAAATTCTTAGCAGTTAAATAAAAGCTTTCTAAATAATGGGTAGGCTATATTATTGGATCTGGACTGGGCTAGCGTGCGGGCCCAGTATAGTTACAATGGGTTGGGACTATTACTATTATTTGTATTGTAATTGTTATTATTAATATCATTTTCCTATTTGTAAGTAAATTTTGTTCAAGTGTTGGCAAATCATTAATATTTCGATATTAAATAGAATATGTATATTTTTGATAATGATTATACAAGAATACTTACCTAATAATTTGCTATGGTATAATAAAAACCTTGCTAAATATATATATATATAAGTATTATCTAGAATTAATATTTGTAACTCTATTTAGCTAGTGACATTGTGTAGAACCTAACTAATTAAGCCACTGTCCTGGGAAGGCATATTTGTTTAGTAAAGGAACATAATTAGTATAATGGTAAATCATATGGATAAACAGTTTTGATTAGATGTTGATAGCAACTAGTATATTGTTTAGAACATAGCTTAACCAACTTATAATCATTATTTAACAGGGAACCATCCAGCTCTTTTGCCTACTCATTTTCTGGAGCAAGGCAAGTACATTCTATGGTTTTGTTCAGTGCATTTTTTCTTGTTCTTTATTGCTGACACACTGCGACACGTTCATGATCTTACTGGTTCTTTCATGATCTTACTGGTTCTTTCATGATCTTACTTGTTCTTTCATGATCTTACTGGTTCTTTCATGTTCTTACTTGCATCTTGGGGTGGGGAAATACTCTGGATATGTGACCAAACCCGGATACTTATTCATGATCTTTAGCTTAGGCCTCGCACTGTGCACGCGGGTCCTAAGCCGTACCATTACATGATCTTCCAGGATCCTTTCATGTTCTTTCATGATCTTACCCAAGCCGGTCACATATCTAAGTAGTATTTCAAACATATAACACACATGTTCAGGATATTGTTCTTACATTAGTTTCTCTTGATCCTGATCTTGATATTAGTCGTGATCTTTACTGCATCTTACATTGTCGTGATCTTTCATGTATCTTTATAGCAGTAGTTCATGATCTTCATGTTCTTTACATACTTGTTCTTATCCTGTTCTTCTAGCATTTACTTTTCATATCATTATGTTATTGTTCATTACCTAGAACTGTGCTTTGCTCCGCTCCTGACTGGATATGTTATGATAGGTGAGATGGAGGCTTTATGTGACACATACTATGGGCAGGATACTGCTTTCCTTGAGCCAGCTGGAGCTGCTTGTGACATAGAGGCTGCAGAAGCCTAGTTATCTTCCATTTAGTTGTCTTTCCTGCTTTTGAGACTTTAGTCAGACCTTAGTTACATTTTCTGGATGAATGTAATAATAAAATGCTTAGACATGTATTTGAATATTCTGGGATCGTTTATAGATGCTGTGATTCTCTATCTTTCATGTTTATCTAGTTAGTTTTCCCTAGTTGATACAGCTTACTTCATTGTGTCTAGCAATGAAGGCTGGGCGTGTCCGACTCGTGTCCGATTATTCGGGAGCGGGTCGTGACAAATACACAAGTCATAAGTTCATAAGTTCATAAGCCTAGCTAACTCGGACCAAAGTTTGTTCATTCCCCTGCAAAAAAAGCAACAAGGTCTTACATCAGTTCAATATTAACAAGAAAAGATAAAATAATTCACTGATGCTCTACAGAGCATTTATGAATTATTACTTAGAAAAATACTTTTGACGCAGAGAAGCTACAATCAACCGGGCATTGCTTCATAAAATTCAAATACTGTATCTGATGGGAGGAAAAAAAAACCCAGCAAAGACGGTTCAAGTAAACAATAGAACTAACCTGACCAACCCCGACAAGAAGGAAACGTCCGAACTTTACAAAAGTGAGAGAATTTACGAACCCAACCTGTCGTCATCAAATTCTTGGAAATTAACCTTAGAGACTTGGAGAGATTATGTTAAATGCTTGAAACATCATCAAATTGAAATAAAAGAACAGAGAAATCATCTCGCACAACACAATCCAATTTTATTATATGACCTGATTATATCGATTACTCTCATTTTATCACAAACACAACAAGCAGGATGAATACAAAAACAAGAAGAACAAACAAGTTTGTATCACAAAGATGGATTCAACAATGCAGCACAATTTTTAACAAGATGGCTCCTAATAGCATGAACAAGAAAAAAAATCATAACACAATTAATTTTATTACAAGGTAACTTTAATTATACCAATTACTTTCGTTTTATCACAAACACAGCACAACAAGCAGGCATGAACATAAAAGCAACGTGTCATCCAGCCTCCACCTAGCTACTAACACGGAAAAAAAAACGAGCATGAACATAAAAGCAACATGAACAAACAAGCGTCACAAAGGTGGATTCAGCTTATGCTTCACAGCTATAAACAAGAAGGGTCCTCCAGACTCCACCTAGCTACTAGCATGAAAAGAAAAAAAGAACTAATTACAGCAAGAGAGAGAGAGAGAGAGAGGGTTCTCAATACTGACAAATTTACAACTGTAAATCTTAAGTTCGTCTTGATGCTCTCAGAGTACACCCAATTGTCAGTCAATTTCGAGATAAAGTTGGTACTAAGATCCTGGCCACAAATGCTTAAGCAAGGGGCCTAGTATGGTAGCTGCAAGTTAGGGATCCTTCTTTCTTAATCACTACAAACAAAAATCATGCAGTTCAAGAGCTAGATTCCAAACTTTCTTGATTGTCTACAGATGATAATCCATTTCTTTTACAAATACATTCATTTCTATTGCATTGATTTTAAGCCAGGAATAAAGCCAAAGGACCAAATGAAATGCATTTCCCTGGGGAAGCCAATCATTAACAATCCGAAACTTATAGAAAATCCAAAGAACCAAAGAAAGTTATTCTTGCCCCACTCCCAAGAGATTAAATACTCAAAGGTATTGATATTATAACTGGAAAATACAGTATGTTGTTGTTTTGAAGACTCCCCCAGCCTCGTATAAATCTCCATTTGCCCATGACAATGTCATAGCTAAGTTCGAAAATCTTCAATCATGTCATGGACACCCCTTTCCACAGTGTTGCATCCTTATTGACGCACAAATCATATGCTAAAATGTGATCCTTTAAGTATGCCGTCACTAGGAATAATGGCATTGGCACCTTCCATCCTCCTTAAATATTCATGAGCATACTTCAAAAGAAACTATGGGATTGTCATACCTCCTCTCTTTGGCTTAATGTGTAATAGAGATTAATGAGAATAGGGTCATGAAAGAAAAGGTGATGAAAAAAACAGGCATATAAAGAAAGGGAAAGCATTTTTGCTTGTAGAGGGGATGTGATCACCCAGGCAAGCAGCCCTGGGACGAAAAGATTTGGAGTACTCGTGCAGGCGTTCCGAAGTCTTTATTGTTCTGTGTCATCTTACCACCTCAAGGCTCCTTATATTCTAGGGGAACTTGGAGACTGCACCGTGGTCGCATGAGCTTAAGGCATATATGAGGGATCATTGCCTTAAGGGTGCTCTATGTTTTATGCCTACTGATCGCCTAGGTTTTATGGCACGACCCTCTCATGATCAAAGCTACTTTAGATATGTATATAGTCCATGTCATAATTTTACCATGATTTTTTTCCAAAGAGTTGCCATGTAATTACCTGTAACATGTTCATATTGTATTAAACCTAACATGTAGATGAATTTGCCCAAAAGGATGAACCGTAATTTGATTGCCAACTTAACAGAAGTAGGGTGTTATAGTATACAAACATGAACACAATTGCCACCACTTTAGTATTAGGGCTTGTTAAATATATGCTTGAACAGCAATTAAGAAACATTAACCATAGTTAGAATGGAATACCACTGGATAACTAAATAAAGGCTGGATGCATCTATCATCACTTCTGATTGCCCATAGACGAACATCACCGTTGCCAGCTCCAGATGCAGCAAGATCACTACCTCTACAAACAACCACCGAACTCACCCATGACTGGGCTGAAGAACAGCCGACAACTTTGCCAAAGCCATTTTCTGAAACAAAGAGCATAAACAATTACTTTGCGAATGCAGTACAAATGTTAAGATGATGGCAAGCCACGCACAAATAAACAAAGATATAAGACAGCAAAAGATTATTTTATTGTCTACGACTCCAACTTAGAGAGATGGACAAGACCTACATGAAAGATGAATTTAGGCTATTGATCCAATCCATTTAGCACTATTAAGTGCAATGCAAATAGATGCTCTTACCTTTCTTATAACCATTAGGGACCTCTTCCTTATTCTCTTTAGGTGATTGATCATAATTTAATAACAGAGAATGTGCATTTTTTGTAATATGTGTTGGCTTCTTCCGCAACGCACTCCAATGTTCAATACTTCCATCATCTGAGCCTGATAAGAACTCGCTTTCATTAATGAAACAACAACATTCTGAAGATGATGGAGCCCGGAAGAGTAACCGTTTAGCATCTGCAACCTATTACATAAAAGCAAACGTTAGTAGCAATACAGGCAGGAACATTACTTTTGGGTTTTAAGTATTTTACAACAGACATCATAAATATCAAAATATCATCAAAGTAACAGCTATTAGACAGCTCTCTTTCCTCTTCTGTTATGCCACTAATGGTCAGGCAACTCCAAAAGATTCCATGTTGGCTACTTAGTATTTTACTATGTCGAAATAATTTATTTGAACCTATTTTAGAAACCTAAGCAGCTAAATACAGTTCCCAGTTCTGGACCTCGAGTGTAACAGGTACATATGAATATTGTTTCCAATCTTAATTACTAGGCATTTTCCAATAACAAGGCTTTGAGTGCTCTTTTGACCATTGGACTCACCTTGCATCCAAATCAAAGAATTAATTAGAGAAAGATAGCTTTCCAGATAATTTACTTCTGCCAAATAGTCTATATCCAAGGTTTCAAGAATTGGGATTTGTCCTAGATGTTCTGAGGATATTAGTTCAGTGCCATTAGAAGCAAGGTTCACAATATTGGTATAGGTTTCGGAGTCTCGGACCCTTCCTATTGAGTATCTGGTGGTTGTGGTTTCGGCAGTTTCAACGATTATCGGGTTTTTCATTTCGGAAAGGCCAAAAATGATAAAAGAGTATTTTAACATATTTTATATTTTGTTTTTCTTTAGTTTTAAATGGAAACATATTCAACATTGCTAAATTGTTCAAACGCAATAGATATTATTGTTTATTTACTTGTCCTTAGACATTGTACAACCATAAAAAATAGTTTTGAAGGGAATAATATTAATATGGATGAGTGTTACGAATTTATTGATATACAACTTTAACCAATGGTAATAGTTACCGTGTGTCGATAAGGATATCGACACACTAAACAATTGTCGATCTTCGGCACAACTGAATCATTATGTAGACACTCATTTTCGACTCTCTCTCTCTCTCTCAATTTTTCTTTGTCGAATTAATTGGGAAAGAGACCCCAACACTGATCGGTGTCGGTAGTCGACAGTATTGGAAAGGGACATGCCAAAACAGATACGATTCGGCCAATCCCGATACATATTGGTATCGGCCGATACTGAAACTATGATTAGAAGGGCAACTAGAGCATAATAAAAGCAAAAAGAACAAAGTAGAGAATTTACCTTCCCAACTATGCAGATATCTATTATGTTATCATTATTTTTCCTCAAATGTTTTCCACTATCTATTCTAAGGAAAGACAAATACCTTATAAAGTTGGACAGTCCGATCATGCCCTGCAGTCAAAATTTGTTCCTTGCGTAGACAATCAATTGTAAGTATTTCACTTTGATGTCCATGTAGAGTGTCCATGTGAGTTCGGTCTTCTACATTCCATAGCTTAATTTGTCGATCAAAAGACCCAGAAAAGAGTTGTGGGGTTCCCTGCCTGAAAGTAAGACAAGAGACGGGTCCTCTATGACCATGGAAGGCCTGTTAAGAAAGATATTAATGATTAGAAATCAAAACAATGAATTTGCAAAGTTGGACATGCATTCTGGTAGGCCATTACACTTATAAAACTACTTGATCTCTACAAGAACTTGTAAATGCAGTGCATGCAAATTGGTTGGTCCTATTAAACTACAAAAGAGGCACTACCACTTAATACAGGTGTATTATGAAGAGACAATGAGTTTTATGTATTAAGAGAACATGTTTGGCCAACTGCAGACTTGATTATTTTGCATACTATCTACAGAGTTGCTTTTAGAAATTATACATCAATGTAAAGTTTTAACTAAAAGCAGTATGTCAGGACATGATACATATCAACACATCTTGCAGAAGAATGTTCAAATTTTCAAACATATAAAACCAAAACATAGTTATAAATGAGAACCTGAATGTGCTCCCTTGTGCGTTTGTCCCATAGATGGACATGACAATCTAACCCGCCAGTAGCCAAATACCTACCATCTGGGCTGACAGCTAAGGCTAATACGTGCTTACTTCTCTTTGCAGAGTAATTTTGAGGAGCTTTAGAGTGATGTGAAATCAAAATGTCCTCACTGGGCCACAAATACTTCTCACTTTTACCACTCTCAACATCCCAATGCACAACGTATCCATCTTTAGATGCTGAAAACCCCCTGGAATCATCCTCAGAAAAAGTAACAGATGTAACGGACTGCCGGTGTTTAACTAAAGGTATATCAGCTCATCTACTTGGCCTATACATGATATACCAGGATCCATTATTTAAAGATAGGCAGAGCGCCCAGTTAAGGAAGGGCTAACTGAATAATTTCTCTGGTGCACATAAATTTTACCCTGACGAGAAAGATTGCAAATATAGAATCAGCCACTGGAGTTATAAAAAATACAAGATTTTATTTTAAGAAAATGAGCTAGACTGAGAAAATGAGAAAACCATGTGGCACATAAACCACAACCAAACCAAATGAGTTTTTGATATGGTAAAATCTAATAAAATCCACATTGATACTAAGGTTATGACTTATGATACGAAACAGGGGATTCCTCAGAATAAGCAGTCTGTAAAAAAAATCAACAAAGTGCAAGTTACCACGGGCATGTCAGAATATATTGTTTTAGGACAAATACGACTCTTTTCATACCATCATATCACTAGTGCAGAAATCAGGTGGTATCGGTACTAGCGATGAACTGCAGCTGACACATGCGCTTTGGCTGTAAGCCGGATTGTAAAAGACGAAGCTGCAATTGCAGCAGCAGATGGTTCTTCCACCCACTTCACTTTGGTTTTTAGTACTGATCTTGGATTGCAATTATGTTGCTTTTTGATAAGGTCTGTGTATTTTCTCTGTAAAAAAATGTAATGAGTATACTCATTGTGAGCACTCTTGTTAGAAAATACTTTTTATCTCTGTTGAAAACTAGTATTGGAAGATGAATTGAGTTTGAAAGAAGCCCATCAACTATGATACAAATCATAGAGGGAACGCCGTCACTCAGAAATAAGCAGTACACACATTCTCTCTTCACAAAAAGATGCAGCAAGAAGAACAAAAAAGATTCAAAATTTAGGATCAGCTATGATATAACTCACTTCATACAAGATTTTTTTCAAAAAAACATACCATAAAAAAAACCCTACTTGGAGATAGGTTATGACACGGAAAAGCAGATTCAGCATTGTGCCACATATCAGGCACGAATGGGACACTCCAAATGCAATAGGAGTCTAGGACACACCAAAACTGGGCTATGTCGGAATTGTTTTGTGTCTTATTGGTGTCCGTCAACACAGCTTCTTTCTTACAATAAATTCAGTAATAATAAAAATAAAGTTTGAAATTTAAAATCAGACTGTAATTTCAAAAGCAAAGAGCTTCCTTTTCCAGAATCGAGACTCGAAAAATTGGTGAAGTGAGAAGATACAGACACTCCAGAACCGGTGCAATCGTAGTATTCGTCTCCGTGCAACATATAAATTCAATAATTAGAAGAACCAAACTTGGAGAAAGATGGAAATGCCGAAAAAGATCACCTAGAAGCGAAAATTTTCGGGACGCAGCCGCTCTCCTCGAGCTGGCTCTTCTTCAAGAACTCCGCGACCAGGGAATCCCTCCCCCCGTCCCTCTCCTCTCTGTCCTCCTCCCCATACTCCTCGTCCTCCTCCTCGATCCTCTTCGTTTCTTTCTGGATCCTCTCCAAGTACTCCCTCGCGATCCGGTACTTCACTTCCGCCGTGGTCTCCCCCGCTGCCTCCTCCTCCTCCTCCTCCCCGACTACTCCTGCACCCGCCTGAGAACCTCCGGCGTCGTCGTCGTCGCTCGGGAGGCTCTCGAGTTTTAGGGTTTTTCGAAAAAGAGGGAAACTGAAAGAGGAAATAAAAGAAACCTGAAATAAAAGAGGAAAAGTGTTTTTTTGGTCAAGTGTTTGGCGGTATAAGTGTTTTTAGGTTCCCGCTTAATGAAACTCTATCTTAGCGTTTATCAAATGCTATTATAAAGTAACCAAAATATCAAACTTATTTTTTATAGCAGTTCAGCAAAACGTGCTATTACGTTATGCTATCAATGTGTATTTTTTTTGTAGTGGTTCGTCCGTTCATTAATGCTTGACGGTTCATCCGTTCGTTTATTCATCTGACGGTTTGTCCGTTCACTTGACGGTTCATCCGTTCATTTACAATCATCTGACGGTTCACCCGTTCATTAATACTTGACGGTTCATCCGTTCATTTTCCGACGGTTCACCCGTTCATTAATACCTGACGGTTTATCCGTTCATGAAAAATCGAGTTCAAAGATATTTTTATGTCTGAATTCTATTTTTTTCTAATCAGTATTAAACTAAGATCATTTCTGGTTTAATATCATATGATAGAATTACAAAGCTTGTTTGTATATTCTATTCTATTGAAATGTGTCATGTATTATTTACCTCTGAACATATTTTCTATATCATTATCAAAGCACCAAAACCATAAATCAGATCAAAAATTCTCATTTTTTATTCATAATCAAAACGTTGGATACAAGTGAGAATAATAAAGATTCACTTGTTGGGAGTTATTAGCTCCCTGATACGTTCATTAACAGCATTCAATTTCTCTTCATGAGTCTTGCGAACTCGTTCCGCTGCTTCCACTGTAACATTCTGTTCATCAAAAATTATAATAGCAGTCTGGCGACGGTTGGCTTCTTCAATCTGTTCCGCCTGCATCTGCTCTCTCTCCTTCTGAAGAATTTCACAGTGTTCAACTTCAGAAATATAAGCAGCAGTAACCTCAGCTTGCTCTGTCTCCATAACAGCAATTCGTTCTTGAAGGCGAGCCAATTCCTCTTTCAAATTCTTCAGTTCTTCAGCCTTGGACGCTTTATCCTTCTCCAGAAGCTCTATTCTTTGACGAGTAGCTAATATTTCTTCGCCCTTTTCTACTAATTTCTCAGAAGAAGAGGCAAGAAATGCTTCCAATGCAGCTTGCTGGGACTGTGCTTCATGCTCTAGTTGACTGATCTCAGCTGCAGTTAAAGATTCAATGTCTTCTTTCTGAGTCTCCCAGTATTTTTGGATAGTTATTTCTAACTCGTCCAGAAGATGTTCGAAGAATATGCACTGAGATTCACAACCGGCATGTCGCAATGCCATGAGTGGGAACTTGACCATAGTTCGAAGATCAGAAAATGGCATGGCTTCATCCTTCAAGAAACGTCTGGAATATGTATCTAGATATGAGTAAATAATCTCTGAATACATTCCCAGAGTTCTTGCTAGTCCAGTTTCAAATCCAGGCGTCGCTGTCATCACTGAAGAAGAAGCTTGAATATTCTCTACCCTGGGAACAGAAGTGTGTGCGACTGGAGAAGTTGGCAAGTGTGAACTCCCGTCATCAGCATCAGCCTAGATAAGCGGAGCATGAGTCGAACTCATTGCTGCAGCAGTTCCTACAGTTAAAGA
The DNA here is from genome assembly GCA_029216955.1 of Iris pallida. Lineage (NCBI taxonomy): Eukaryota > Viridiplantae > Streptophyta > Magnoliopsida > Asparagales > Iridaceae > Iris > Iris pallida. The sequence continues at coordinate 2,439,701 of JANAVB010003599.1, read as the reverse complement.
AAAATATAATCAGCGTTTAAAGAAAAAGAAACAGCGAAAACAGAATTTGAAATAAAGTTCTACCTGGCTGAGGTTCATATTCGGTATGTGGAGGGAGTTTTGCTTCTTCTCGCAGCCGGTCCATGATTGTATCCGATACCTGCTTTATATGGCTGCTTCTAGCTCCAGAATTACTGGGTGCTGGAGTATTGTCTGGAGATTGAACAGGTTCAGGACTAAGTTCCATTCTGTTCCCCTTGACTTTATTCTCATCATAAGGAGTAGAAGTGCCAGCATGCCAGTCTTCTCCTCCTTCAGTTTCTTCTTCTTCTTCATCTTCAGGATGAGCTTCTGATTCAGAGTCAATAATATTCACATCCTTATGAGTCTCAGGAACAGTGACGATAGCAAGCTCAGTGTTGACTACCGCCGGTTCAGTCCTCTCTGGAATATCGGTTCGAAGAATGATGTCTTGACAAACATTCTTCAACAGATCATCAGCAGCTGATAGCTCAGACGCCGGCACGTCTTCATCGCCTCTACCCAAAGAAATGTTTTCTTCAGCTGGAGTTTCAGGAACTTCTGACTGTTTGGTAATTGCTTCTGGAGCTGTTTTCTCTTCAGAGTAATCAATCTGGTCATCCAGTGCTTGAATGACGCCCTCTGTCCCATGCTCAAATGGGATCATCCTCATCTCCGAGGGTTCAATAGCTACTCCACTTGTTGTTGGAGCAGTTGTTTCCTGAGCTTGAACAGATTCTACTTCAGTCTGTTCAGTTGGAGCTGTCGGAAGGTGAATATCATCAGACTCGGTCTTCTCAGTAGAAGCTGCTTCGTTGATTTCTGGCAAAACTCCTCCACTCATGATCATTTCTAGGAGTTTGTTGCCCTTAATTTTGCTAACAGACTTCTTGACATATTTGCCTCTTGACCTCCTTATCAAAGGAGCGTCATCTTCATCAGTTTCTTCGTCTTTATCAGCGGCATCGTCTTCATCAACTGAGATACCGCCTGAAGATGAAGTAGCAGTCAAGGAGACCCCTTTCTTCTTCTTCCTAGATGATGGAGACTTAGTACTCCTCTTGGAGATGGTCTCAGATTCATCGCTTCTCTTTCTCTTAGAAAGAGATACAAATATAGGAGGGAGAACTTCATCAGGAAAATTTCCCTCCTGAAACAATTCATACAGAGGTTCAACCTCCGTTGTCTCATCTTCGGGTTCCGGAGGGAAATATTGAATAACAGTCCTTTTCTTTGACCTCTTTGATTCATCCTCCGCAACAAAGGTCTTCAGATTGAAACTTGGCCTGAAAGTGCCCGACGACACATAGAAGCGAGCATATGTGTACAGCATTTTCGTCCCCGAGCTAGACAAAGGATTAGGCATAGAGAATACAACTTTTGTATCTCTAGCCGCAAAATATCTCCAAGCTCGAGCTCCATCGATAAGCCCTCCACGAGCAGATAGACAAGTGGTGGCGTTCCCAACGTGAAGTTGATCATAACCGAATTGCCTGGCAAATCGGCTTGGTAAATATGGCTCCAGATACGCCATTTCTTTATGACGGTATACTAGATGGGAGGGCCGTATCCTCTGCAACCACTGAAAGGCTACATCGTCTAGCCTGTTTCCCATATCTCCGTCCATCATATTTATGGGCATGCTCTCATAGCCCTGTGGTGGAGGGACACATTGGATAGACCAATGTGATGCCCGATTCAAGACATTTCTGCATTTTGGGAGGGTGTGAACCTTCCAGAACGTCTCTCCAGAGTACCTCTCCAGAAATAGACTGCTACTCCCTCCTGCCCCTGGAGGTATCAAACCGTCATGATGAAGGAGGAGCCAACCATAAAGATACGTGAAGGGCATCTCTATCCTTGGGAATTCTTCAGTCATCATCATCTGAGCAGACAGCATGGTGGTTACAAAATTCCGAAGACCTGCATTCAGTCTACAGGTCATCGCCGATAACAAATCCAGCTTGTAACCATACACAAGGCGCACCGCTGCAAAGATAACGCCTCTGTGTATCCTGTCCAAGGAGCTGGAGCCAGGAACTGAATCTTCTTAACCACAGGGATAGAAATCCGGCCAAATGACCGTTCCTTGACAGACTCTTGCTACTCCGCCTTACATAAGAGCTGAAAGTGGTTCCAGCTTTGAACTCGTACCAATCTTCAGTGATAGTGAAATCCTTGCAATCATATTTCTCCAACAAATAAATGATCTCACCCTCAGAGAGAGGCTTGAAGTTGCTAATTCGGTACCACCTCTTCTCGTTTATTTTCTTATCATCCTTTTCACGGTTCATGAAAAGGTAGGACATCCATTTCTGAATGTGGTTGCCAGCTTCATCCTTGGAACCCTTATAATACAGGGTACATGTGCCAAAATGGCACATCATCTCTTCAAATAAATGTACCATCTCTGGGTTCTCCTCTGACAAAAAGTTTAGCTCTTCTGTCGTAGGAACATACTCCTCATACGGCAGCGAGCCCGAAGGCAGATGTGAGATGTATTCCATCTCATGAAGGGCGAAGCCCATCTCCCCTTTAGGAGTCATAAAGGTCCCCGTCCTGTGGTTGTATCTCTCAACCAAAGCCAGGAATAAGAAAGGGTTGGGCTTGAAGCCGTAGGATGAGTTGACGACGGCATCATAAAGATTAATCTTCTTCAGCTCAGTCTTAAAATTTTCCAAAGCCCAATGGACCAAAGTCTTCCATCTCACATTCTCCTGATTCATTAGGCCGTTCATCCTCGGCGTCGAATCGGTCGGATAGAATGCATTCTTGTTCGACATAAATTCGTTTATGAAGATGGGCATCCTGAATGGCATCAATATGGCTGAGTCTTCAGGTGGTATGCATCCAGGCTTCAAACCCCGAAACACTGATACATGGTTCTCTGGGGCACTAAAGAATCCCTCTTTTATGTAAATTATACGGCTTGCCTTCGCCTGCTGATATTCTGTCAAATACCAGGACATTTTTCTCGGATAGCTGGCATGCATAAATCTCATGATTGACAAGCCTCTGGAAACCTTTGGCCAGTACATGGGCTGTTTCACATCCCCTTCGAAATAGAAACACACCTTCTCTCTAATGCCCTTCGGCTGAGATTTCTGTGCTATGGCATCTCCGAACAAGAATGCTAGTTTCTTGTGGGATACCAGATCCAAACTCTGAAAGGGTTGTCCATTCATTAAGCAGAGTAGGGTTGTATGATCTTGATTGGCCAACAATGACAGTCTTGCTTCAGGAAGATCAAATTGAGGGAATTGAACATGAGATAGATCATGCTTGAATGAGAAACTCAAACACCCCTCATAATCTGCTTCTTCGCTTCGGATGTTCACTACAGAAAATGACAGAAGACAAAGTCAGATATATCTATGTCTATGTGTGTATTACAGTATTTGAAGGAAATTTCAAAAATCACGCAGACTCCATATGGATATACTACCATGACATGCTGAGTGATTTATTCACGCAGATGATTAATTCACGCAAAGTCCAGACAGATTAAGATAAAAGTCACGCATCATTGCCAGAATCACATTTTAGTGAAAATGACAAAAAAAACATGCTGACAGATCGAGACTAATCTATCCAGAAGATGACTCTCAAAAGTCTGCGTGAATAATTCAATATTGACATCTCTGTCAACATGTAAAAAATCATGCAGCGCCATCATGAAAGCTGCGTGACTATTTCAACATGGACATTTCTGTCAACGTGAAAAATCACGCAGAGTCATGAGAGTCATGCTCCTTTGCGTAGAACACAGAGCTTCGTAAACACGAAGATGTGAAGTATGGCCGACCCTAAAAAGGGGGCATACTTTATTAATATCCTTTGTCCTAAGAAGGGGGATATATTTCTGAAGTTTATTATCTTAAGATCCTAAAAAATTCTATGTGGAGTTCATCTTCATCAAAGTCGTCTTCAACAGTCCGTGTTCTCCCATCACTTACAATGCATAGGAGCTTGCGGGACTTCCTGTCGAGGAAGTTTGTCAGTTGTGGCACACGACGAAGTCGCAGGGGCTTTCCCTTTGGCCTGAGCATCAGCTTTTTTGGGAGCCATTGCTGCTAAAAAAGGGTAAGAAGAAGTCGGGGAGGAAGGAGTTCGTCGGAGAAGATGAAGTTCTCTTCTGTGGGTTCTCTCTTTCAAATGCAAGTAAAGAAGGAAAGAAGTAATCTATGGCTTATTTATAGGCTTATGAAGAATTCCAAACGGCCCATCATGATTTGCCTCGATTTAGGAGCTTGATATGGGATCCTAACTGCACAGAATCCCAACAGTCCAATCATTCAGGAAGAAATATCTCTTTAAAGTCATCTCAGCGTGACTGAGTTCATTTTATCACCTTGATTTCAAAGTATTTCGAAATAATTTATCATTTTTCAAAAATTTTGAAGGAGATTTTGTAGGCCTCAAAAATGATAGTCACGCTGAGTTGATCAGAACTGAGTCTCAAAGTCACGCAGAAGTGATCAGGACAAATGTTTAAAAATCACGCTAGTGACAGCTCATCATTTGTCAGAAATTTCATCATGACTGACAGCACGACAGTCGAAGAATGTCTCCTTGTATGCCACGTATGCACAGAACTCGAGAGATCACAGCCGACTATTGCGTGACTTTCGAAATCTTCTTCAACAAGACTCAGCCTTCATCAAGTTGGCGTACCAAAAGAGCTTCTTGTCATTTAATGCAACTGACAAAGTAATCACTGTCAGAGATTTTGTGTCAGTCGAGGCACGTCGAATCAAGACAGCTGACAGTCCTGCCTCAATCGAGCGTGGATTATGTTCTTTCCTCAAGTCTGCGTATATTTTGAGCTTTCTGTCTCAAAATTTGTGTGGATTCTGAAGTTTCCTCCCTCAAGTTTGCGTGGATTTTGAAGCTTTTTGCCCCAAGTCTGCGTGGATCCTGAAGCTTCTTGCCCCAAGTTTGCGTGGATTTTGAAGCTTTCTGACCCGAGTCTGCGTGGATTTCGTCCTCAACGAGCCTACGTGGATTTCATCAAATTGGAGTACGTGGCAGCCATGCCACTGATCTCTCGCCTGCGTGTCCTGTAACTTGCACACGACTCATGTACGATTGCCATGTGTCCAACAGTTACAGGCCACGTCCAGTAACTGCTCACAACTCTGCGTATGTTAAATCCTGCGTAATTTTCAACTAGGCAGAGGCTGTGAAGACAGTTATCTTTTTCAGTTATTTTTGACTCTATAAATAGAGTTCTTTTCTCATTCATTGTACAGATACATAGATATCTAAATTGTTGTTGCATTTTTTAGAGCTTTTCTTCTTCGCATCGTCCAAGGGATAAAGCGATCGTCTTCTAGATCGGATTCCTACAGTTGTAATTTTCCCAGATACACAATAAATAAAGTGAATTTATCTTTTCGTTTATTTTCTTATCATCCTTTTCACGGTTCATGAAAAGGTAGGACATCCATTTATGAATGTGGTTGCCAGCTTTATCCTTGGAACCCTTATAATACAGGGTACATGTGCCAAAATGGCACATCATCTCTTCAAATAAATGTAACATCTCTGGGTTCTCCTCTGACAAAAAGTTTAGCTCTTCTGTCATAGGAACATACTCCTCATACGGCAGCGAGCCCGAAGGCCCCTATATATAATATTTGTGTTTGTGTGCCTATACCTATGTATCTATATATATTTTTTCATGTGTGTGTGCCTATATATATATATATATATATATATATATATATATATATATATATATATATATCTGTGTGTGTGTGTGTGTGGGTGTGTGTATATATGTATATATTGGTGAGTGAGTGAGTCTAATTCATATGTATATGTGTGTGCTTGTGTGTGGGTAGAGTGTGGTGGTTGTAGTGTGATAGGAGGGAAGTTGTAGTGGTGGTGGTGAAGGGAGGAGTAGAGAGTGAGGTTGAGAGAGGAAGGAGGGGATTAGTGCTGCTGCAAACAGCAGCAGCTGTAGGTATCAGTCCCCACAAGGGGGACTGATTTTGTAGCTGCAGTAGCAGCAGTACACACTGGTTTCAGTGTATTAGAGGAGGGGGATTCAGCCATTAATCAACCCATTTCAGGCCCTATAGGACCCCCCATATATCAGCCTATATACAGTCCAAATGGACAGCCTTAGCAGTCCCAAACCAGTCCCATATCAGTCCTAAGCAGCCCCCATATCACCAAAACTAGTCCCTTAAACCCAGCTTACTTACCAGCTATAAGCAGCCCCAAACCATGCCATTTCCAGCCCAATCCAGGCCAAAAATAGTCCAAAATGGACAACCACTTAGCTCCTATTTCCTGTCCAATTTCAGTCCTTAATTGCCCCAAAACCTGTCCCTATATGCAGCCTCAATCAGCCATGTAGCTGTCCCCTTTCAACCCATGTATCAGCCCATATTTGGTCCATATAAACCAGCCTAAAACCCCATGTATTAGCCCCCTTTTAGTACATATTTCAGGCCATGTATCAGCCCTCTAAGTAGCCCTAAAACAGTCCCATATTACCCCCTGTTCCAGTCCATATCAGTCTAAAAAATGGACAGCCCTATAAGCCTAAGTGTGTGTGTGTGTGAGCCATTAGGAAGTCCCAAACCTGTCCTATATATATGCCTTTATATATGCCTATTGTGTGTGTGTGTGTGTGAGCTATTGTATATGTGTGTGTGTGTGTGTGAGCTATTGGGCGTGTGTGTGAGTTTATATAGGAGAACCTATATGTGTTTATATATGGGTATGTGTGTGTGAGTCTAGATATGGGTATATAGGTGAGTATATATGTATAGCTAATAGCCTATAGGTGTTAGCCTATATGTGAACCTATAGGTAGAGCCTATATGTGACCATGTGTGAGTGAGTGAGTGAGTGAGTTTGTGTGTGTGAGTGTTTAGGTAAAAGTGAGAATGGTAAGAGGGTATAGAGTAAGGTAATGGTTAGATAACCAACATGTGTTCCAAGATAGGTTAGATATCTAGGAAACCTATGTATCTTGGTAGGTAACCCTTAGATAGGATAGTATCTAACTACCCTAGGGAGCCTAGGCTAGTATCTTGAGAATTAGCTGGGTTTCCTTTGTATTGAGCGAGGTATCGGGATTACCTTGGTAAGGGTAATGTAGGTATTTGAGTTTAGAGATTTAGATATGGTTAGAACTTAGTTTCCTTGGTTGGTAATGATCAAATATAGTGCTCCTAGACTAGTTTTGACTTCGGTTGACCATTTTGACCAAAAGTCAACAAATGTCAACCGAGAGTCAAACTTAGCCTATAAGTGACCAGATTTGATCGAAACCAAATCAGAGTTGACCAATTGACTAAAAATCAATAGTTAGTCAAAATTTGACTAGTTTGACCTAGGGTTGACCCAGGGTTGATTTAGTGTTGACCAGAGTTGACCAGAGTTGAATTTTTGACCAAAAGTCAACTGTAAGTCAACCCTTGACCCAGATTGACCTAGTTTGACTTGGATTGACTTCCTCTAACCTTGTTTGACCTTGGTTGTCCTAGTGTGACCTAGTTTAGCTTGGTGTGATCAAAATTCCCATATTGTTCTATTGTACACATTGTTCATAGCTATACCCTCGCCTCACGACGGGTAAAGCCTTACCCTATATCGTTCATAGCTTTCCATGGTGACCGGCCTTACCGCTCTATTGTACACATTGTTCATAGCCGGTCGGATGGAAAGCCTGATCATATTTTTCCAAGCCGATCACATAACGCACTAATAATTCAAGGCACCTTTTATATTTATTATCGTAGGAGGCTAAGTTTTGTTCAGGAGAAGGGTTACAACCCCGGTCCTTGTTAGGTTTAAGGGTTGTAACTCGGCTTCCAAATAGTTCCTAAGTTGTCCTATATATATATTGTCGTCCTATTCAGTACTCACATCTTGATATATATTTCCTGTTGATTTTGTCTTGTATTTCATTACACTGTCTCTTATAGAATTTGTCAATTCATATGGAACTGTTGTTGGTGTTTGTACTTGCTCATTTTCCTGACATGATACCGTTGATATATTACAGATGATTCTGAGGCAGATTGCCCGCCCTATTATGGGGTCGAGTCTGATGGAGTAGACATGGACCGTGGCTTGTTAGTAGAGCCGCTAGACTTTGCTCACCCTAAGTAGAGTAGCTTAGTTAGGTTTGCCTGGCCTGCGAGCTAGCTAGTACTTTTCAGACAGTAGTATTTCATATTATATTCTGTGACTCTGTGGTGTTGTGTATAGCTTTGGGCTTGTGTGGATCCCGAACTTATTTTCTGCTTTTATCTATCATATTTCCTTTCGTGCTATCTATCCTAGTTTGCTTTTGTGATTGAGACTGTATTGTTATGTCACCTCCATTCGGAGTGTATATACTGTACAGGTACCTTTATCTGTTTAGTTGTAGTATTTATAGATGACCTAGACAGCGTTCTACCGCCAATACTGCGGCATAGGTTGGACGTAACCACGTACTCGTGTCCCTAATCAGGGTGCGGGTCGTGACACATTATCTTCCAGAGCCTGTATTTTAGTTTGCATAGCCGTGCGCCATCCTGAATCTCGCGAGGCCTAGCGATATGAAGTAGGCTCAACACCTGCAGTGATGGCTGCAAGAAAATCTCTGTGTCCAACAGTAAATATGTCATAACTTAGAAATTGTGTTAGAGGATATGAAGTACCTGAAGAAGTGACGGGAACAGATGAACTGTTGTGAAGGGGGGGACTTTTTCTTCGAACAGCATTCGTCACAAAATCCTGTAATCGTACTGGCTGTGATTTCTTTCTCATTCCTCTTCCCAATACTACCTCGTCGGGCACATCTGGCAATACTGTATCCCCTGTATCATCAGTAGTATCCGCACTACCCCCAGCAGATTCTTCTGTTAATACTTCTGCAGCTACCTGTGCATCCTTGCTGCTCGGTGCCGCGCCACCAGCAACTACTCCGGCCTCAGCCACCATAGCCGGCACCATCCCAAAAGTCTCTATATCGTCTCCCGGCACCTCAACAGATGTATGGCGTATCGCAGAAGACATCTCGCTAGCAGAGCCACACCCAGGAAATTCTTTTTCATAAAAAGTTACATTACGGGACATAAAAAATTTACCGATCTCCAAATCATACAGTTTCCATCCCTTTTTATCGAGTGGATACCCAACAAAGATACATTTTCTACTCCTGCTAGCAAATTTATCATGTCAGGATTTCAAATCATACGTATAGCACAGACAACCAAAAATACGTAGATGATCATACGAAGGAGCCGAACCATATAAAACTTTATAAGGAGACTTAAAATGTAAGATACTAGAAGGTGTTCTATTTATCAGATAACATGCAACCAGAACACATTCTCCCCAAAAATCCACAGAAAGAGAACCCTAAAATCTCAATGCCCTGGCGACATTTAAAATATGTCAATGTTTTCTTTCCACCCTTCCATTCTGTTGAGGTGTCCCAACACAGGATATTTGGAACAATATACCTTGAGATAAAAAATAATCTCGTAAATAATTAAATTCAGTGCCATTGTCACTCCGCACACGACGTACATCGGCCCCAAACTGACGCTTCACCATAGCAATAAATTTAAGAAACATATAATAGACAGCACACTTACCCTTCAACAAAATAACCCAAACAGCACTAGAAAAATCATCCACCAAAGTCAAAAAATATCGTGCCCCATTAGATAACGGAACACTATATGGTCTCCACAGATCACAGTGGATAAGTTCAAAGCATCTCAAAGCACGACTACTACTATCAGAAAAAGCATCACGAGTCTGTTTAGCTTGATGACAAATATCATAAGCCTTATGAGAAAACATACTACTACCAGAGAGAAAATGTAAATTCTGCATTACTTTATCTGAAGGATGCCCTAGTCTACTATGTCAAACCTCGGTATCACTCTCTCTGCATGCCAGGATCACCGAAGACAAAGAAGCTGGAACCTCCCCAAGAAGTAAAGTCCACCCATTTGTTTACCTGCTCTAATCACCATCCTCGTACTTCGGTCATGAACAAAACACAAATCAGGAGTAAATAACATATCACAATTTCTGGCACCAATCAATTGTGAGACAGAGATCAAGTTGTAAGTCAATGTCGGAACGTAAAGAACATCCGTCAACACCAATAAAGCAGTCAAAAATACTTTGCCTCTTAGAACAGCCTCAATAGTGCTCCCATCAGGCAAAGTCACAGGACAGACAGGGCCCTCAAAGCAATCAACTAAACAATCACGAGAACCCGTCGCATGAAGAGTAGCCCCAGTATCGAATATCCAAGTGACAGAAGAATTCTTATCCATCAGACGATTAGAGTTTGAAGTACCAGGGTTGGAAGGATTGTCGTTACCCAGCAAGCTCATCAGTTTTTGCTATTATTTACCTGAGAGTGGTGAAGGATACCCTCCATGCATCATATCCGCTAAACTCTTAGCAAGACCAGCAGGGACACCATGACCAACAGCGGCGACATGATGAACAACCCCTGTGCCACCCGTACCACGTCCCCCATCACGTCTCTGCTGTGGTGCCGAGCCTCTACCACCACCAGCACCACGTCCGCCCTCACACCGAGGATGAGTCTTCCACCACTCTGGATAGACAATCTTGGCAAAGCAAGTTGCAACATCATGACCTATTTTTTTGTAATGAGTACAGATCATACCTGATTTGTCCCTGGAATCTGAGGTTCTACTATTAGAAGTAGTAGAAATACGAGGTGAAGTCTTGATAGCCAACGTCATCACCTCCTCAGCAGCGGATTGGACCTACGATTTTCGCATATCCTCCTCCTCACGGACTGTCTGGTATGCCCGATCTAAAGTTGGCTGAGGATCCTGAGCCAGAAGATTAGATCGGGTATGACCATACAACTCAGCATTCAACCCATACATAAAGTCCTGAAAGTGGACTTCATCCTTCATAGCATGTAGCTTTGCAGCAAGTTCACCACAAGTACAAGTAGGCAATGGGAAATAAGCAGCTTGTTCATCCCATAAAGACTGCAAATTTCTAAAGTAGGTTTCCACAGACATCGACGCGTTTGTTTGCACTCGGCCAAAGCCACCTTAATTTGTTGCTTCCGAGTGCCATTGCTAACAACAAATCTTTTCTCCAACAAGTTCCACAATGGATAAACCTCCTCAAAGTACGGCAAAGATTTCTTCAGAGACGGATCAATGGTATTAAGAACCCATTGAACCAATAGTGCTTGCACACATCTCCAATCAAGCAATTTACTAGCATCATTAACAGGTTTGATTTCAGTACCTTCCAGAAAGGTGATCTTTCGTCCAGAGATCAGGGAGAGACGTATCGACCGAGACCACTCAGCATTGTTCGGTCCACGGAAAATAATAGGAGTAATGATATTTCCTGGTTGATCAGCAGAAATCAGAAAATATGGATCCTTCGGATTGGGATAATTGGGGTTGTGGGCACCACCACCCCCAGTCGCGATGGAGTAGCTGGACGTAGCATCATCTGTGAGCCCTCGAACCCAAAAATTATTATTATTAGTTATCATTATTAATATATTACTATTGTATTATTATCATTACATGTATATATAGATATTACTGAAGGAATACAATGGTAAACTCAATTATTAGACCAATATAAGGGATTGTTATGCAAAATACCAATTAGGAGGGGGGCTAATTGAACTTCCCCAATTGTTTCCTGAACGGATAAAGGAAATCCTATCAGTTTAAAACCTACGGCTATTAGAATTTAGTCCTCTCGAGAACAGGATTCAAAATCCTGAGATCGATCCAAATCGGATTCAATCATATCCCAAACATTGTATATAAATACAAGAGAATTGATCAGTTCCTCCTTTCCCCCAAACCCTAATCTCTCCTGCGCCCTCCAGTTCGTGAAGTTTGCTGTCGAAAGGTTCCAGAGCATTCGACTTCTCAAAAAAATAGGTAACCCTCTTCTTTCCTCTATCATTTCCCTGATTCCTAAAAACCTAGTTAATTCTTCATCATGATTAATGGAGGTATAAGTATTTGTAGTAATTCCTAGGAAGAAACCTATAGGGATTCATAGATGACTAGGAGGGTGTATCCAATGTTCAAGCCTGGGTAGGCCAAACAAAGATCAGGGACCATAGATCAACTGCATATAATAGGTAAGCAAAAGGGTATCAGTTCACAGACGACACTTTCACGTATCAGTAGGATAATAAGATTGATACCAGATAATTGTATCAATGATAATTTTCCTATATAGATGTTATGAAGGGGTTCAAGATAGATTATTATGGTACCTTAAATGGCGTAGAGTGTCAACCAATGTGAGCTTTGTGTGTCACATGTGAGAGGGGGGAAATATTGTAACCACCCACAATTGCGTGGGTATCAATTGATAATAGGAGGAATGGTAGAGAGCATAGGATATGTCCATAGCAATTTGAGTCTGTGCAAGGGCAGTAGAGTTCAAACATTTGGGGAGTATCCTAGCAGATTAGGATGAGGAGTATACGTGCGTGGGTGTCTATAAGTGGAGTTATTGTGCTTTAAAGTATCAGTAAAAGGTGTGTCAAATATAGGAGTATCCGAGATACCAATATGGTATCAGTTGGATGGGATATCAAAGTGTGCTTGTAGGTAAGTTTCCTGTAAAACATCAATAGGAAGTTACGAAGGACTGTACAAACCAGGGGCAGTGCTCTACTGATACATGACCTGAGTAGCATAATATCATGGGTCAAGTGTGCAGAATAAGAGGGTCAATGGAATGTAGATAGCATAGTTTAGTGTCTTATGTATCAGTAATATAGATGGCAATTTAGACATGTGTGACAATCAGGCAAGGAGGGGCAGAGTGAAGTTAGTATCAGGAAAGGAGTGCTAGGATTTGGGTCTGTGCATAATACAGGTAGGAATAGATGTGGCCACATTGGTTTTCCTGTACAAATTCATGTAGGAATGTGACTAGATATAGGTTACAAGTTCTTCTATCCAAGTATTCAGTTATACCTAAACTGGTGTATGCAATTACGTATAGCCTTGTGTACAGAGGCAAGGATATGCACAGCCTGAGAATGTGGGTTGAGAAGGTGCCTTATGCCAGGGATGAGGATGATGGTTCAATCCAATTTTTGTGGCTGAATAGCCTTGCATATATACAGGTATGCATATAGGTCCTTATGCTTTAGAAGTTCAATTACTTTTAACCCCTATTCAGTTTTCCTCCATATTGGTATAGCAGTCCATACTTAGTGTTCAGTCCCCTATAGGAGTTGGATACCTGTCCTACAGACAATACCAAGACAGAAATCTAATACTCGAGATGTAGAAACAGTAGGCTAATATAAGACCAGTGTCTATATGATCCATAAGGTAATTAGTTTATGCTCTTATAAGACAACATAGCACCAGTATGGGGGTCAGAACCGTAGGTAGGCAGGGTAGTGAAGTGGGTGTGTCTGCACAGATTTGTACAAGTATGGACTGAGATGTGCAACAGCAGGTTGCTATACGGGGAGTGTTAGAATAAGGGAGTTAGGACTTTAGGCATGTTGTTGGGTGTAAGGGTCATGTCTTGGTTGTCTTTGTAACTGTACCAATGCAGAGGACTCATTCCAGTAAATTATTGGCTGCTATTGAAAGGAATTGGATATTATGAGAGGGTGGGGTAAACTTCATATGCTACTGCAGCATCAGCTATTTACACCTTTGTATACATATGCAATGGGAAAGCCTTATAAACAACTGTAGGTGTAAATGAGAAGGTCCTGTTATAAGAGAAAGGAAATTGCCCATGTACTAGTTAGTTCAACTTGTGCACTGGTGTGCACAGATAGAAAAAAGTCCCCTGTGCCCAGTTTCCATAATTCTGAAAACAGGTTATGGTTGAATAGATAGAGTATTACAAGTATAAAACAAGAGGAGTATAGTGACAGTTCTATGTAACATACCTGTGGTATAGATGGACTTGGCAAAATCTATGTAGTGACTAAAAAGGGCAAGTAGGCAATAACCAAAGGTTGTTTTCTCAGAGTTGCCTATTAATTCAGTTAGACTCGAAATATAGGTTAAAGAGGGAATTAGTAATGACTAAAGAAATATTCTTATTGTAGTCAATTTCATGTGTTAATTAGATTTCAATTCGCAAATATAGGTTCTGTGGATTCCAACTCAGTGCTCGACCCATACCCGCAGCTCAGGACCACAGGCAAGTATACCTTGCCAACTTGTACTATACCATTTATACGCATGTTCATTATCTCGCTGCGGTTCTTTTCCTTACATTCGTGATTGCTTTATTCCATGTCTAGTACACTCATCATGTTATAGTTTTTACTTTTTACATGTTTCTAGTTGTCTGCACATTCTTGTTCCTTTCTGTTAACGATATTTCTATCTATTACACTGTGTTAGTTTCATATGTATTCCTTGCTAGAGTCGTCTAGTCCTACACCTCGATTTCCTCGACTTGATTATAACTTGACTTGACTTGACATGAGTAGGACTTGACTTTGACATTCTATAGATTGTGAGTACTTGCCTTGACAACGGTCTATAGGATTTTTATACTAGGATTGGCTACCGTCTTGGTTGTGAGTACTTGTCTTGACTGCGATTGAGACACTATAGATTGTGAGTACTTGCCTTGACTGCAGTCTATAGATTTGACCTATTAGCCATTTCTAGTATGGCATGCCAATGTCTTAGGATCCTTGTGTTTAGATCTTGCGTCTTGGTTTATTTTGTCTCGTTGGATGTCCTTGGTTGTCCCTTGCTTCTTTGTATATTTGTACTGTTACATGTTAGCTTGTATATTATGTATCTTGCTAGTCCTCTGAGGACCTGATGATCTCTTCAGGTTTAGCGACTGCATGGGATTAGTTAGCAGAGCGGGATGGTAGTGGATTGCGATGTATGATACAGGTATTTGCTTGTGATATTTTTTTATTATCCTCTCGTGCTTTATATTCAGTACCATGATACTTTCTGCTTATGTTATAGATTCATATCATTCTTAGAGTCTAATCGGACAATATGCTAATGGGCTGCAGACCATGATCCATAATTGTTCATTCGTGTTTCATATTCTTGTTGTGGATTGAGATATAGTTTAGATTAGACATGATATCCTATCTGGACAGCTTATACGTACTCGAGTCGGGCTGGAGTCCGCTCGATATGTAGCTGGCTTGCTCACAAACTCGCGTCCGAAAATCGGTTACGGGTCGTGATATCATCAGCCATCGCCAAAGTCGGGTGTACAAAATAAAGTACAATGCCGACGGATCGGTCGAACGAGCTGCGAATCGGCCGCTATCGGGGTGCCGAATCTGGCGCGTAGGGGTCTGAGTCGGTGGCGGGGTCAGGCACGGTCAGTCGCGGGATCGGCCGCGTACGGTCCGGCCGTAAGGCTGGCGCGTACGGCGGCGGATCGACGGATCGGTGGATCGGCACGGGAGGGCGCGAAGTCGGCGTGCGTCGGCGCGTGGTCGGCGCGGGAGGGCGCGCAGTCGGCGCGTGCCGGGAGGGCGCGAAGTCGGCGCGCGGTCGGTGCGCGGTCGGATCGGGCGCGTAGGAAAGCGGCGCGGGAGGGCGGTGCTGTCAGGCGCGGTGGGCGTCGGGCGATCAGGCACGCGCAGTCGGACGGGGTAAACACAGTAGAGCCTCATGCCAGCCCCGATCTCCGTAAGGGCTTCGAGCTCTTGGATCTGGACGGGGGGATTTGTCGACGCTTGGTTGAAAAATCATCCACCAAACAGCATCGATCTGACGTCGATGGTCAGGTACAAGGCACGGCAGAGGACCAGCGCCAAAACTGTACTGGCACACCCGTACGTCGACATGGAAGGCCTGCTGGGCCTTTCGTTCATGCAGAACCTGAGGTTGCAGCTGTTCCGTGCGACCCAGAAGGACTACAGCGAAGCCGCTAGCTGGATCACCGGGCTCATGACAAAATCGGGAACGGAGAAGGAAGATGGCGGCTAGGGTTTTTCGGGAGATGGCGGCTAGGGTTTTTCGGAAGGCTCTGATACCATGTAGGAAATAATAATGCCTTGTTCTCATTGCTAGGGTTTGTTACAATATATATAGTATCTACATTTGGGCTTATGGATTATGGGCCATATTTACATTACAAATATAATCTAACAATCTAACAAGAACTGTTGGACACGTTAGACTTCGTGGACTGTGATTTTCAGCGCTGACTATGATTTTTCAGCGAGAGGTGGAGTTCTAAGGGTGACATGTGGTTGCAACGTGCTCATGAAAGAAAAGAATTATGGTGATATTTATCGGCCGATATGAGATATTGTTCGAGGTGGTGCTCCTATATATGATTTATGTGGTGATTGGGTCAGATATTCGGGATAGTTCTTTTGCAGTTGGTCTGCAACCACTTCCATGGCTCGAGAAAAACAAGTCAGATTTATTGATCCGGGTGCGATGATAGCTATTTCAGAATAATCTAACGTTGGCGATGTCGCAGAGATAAAGTATAAATTCGAGCCAGACTTGAATTCAGAGTCAATTTGCGACTAGACGACTAGTGCCCCAGGGAGGGCACGGGGTGGGGGGGTGGGGTGGGGTTCGCGGGATCGAGACTACTGTTTGAATATTTAAGGCTAATACTTGTTGAGTTTAATGATGAATATGATCAAAGTTGTGATTATTAGGATTGGGCTTATATTAGGATTCCTACTTAATAATAATAGGATTGAAACAAAGACATATTCCTACCTAGTCAATGAAATTCTAAATATGGAACTTATGTCACGTCTATATAGAATTGAATTTCTATATATGGATAACATGCTATATATAAATGGGTCTAGGGTTCCTTAATGAATGAATTGTGCTAAGGATATGTGTTGGGTAGCCGTTGAGAGAACGAAAGAGGAAAAAAGGTATTGAAGGAAAGAGAAATTGAATTTATCAGATTTTTAGCGATCATGTAAAACCTTGTAACCTTATTTTGCAGTGATATCGCTCTCCCGATGGTTTTCTATCGGTTAGAATTTTCTATTTAATTCTTATGTGTATTTGTCTCGAGTTTTTATGATCTTTATTTTTCTGCACAAGTCAACCACCGTATTTGGCTTGCAGTTATTGATTCGTCGTCGATGTTCATATTGAAAAATACTTTCTATTTTTATTTCCAACGCTACCTCCGGATGGACATATCGAGCCTGTCAGTGAATTTTCTTTAGGTATGTATGGCGCCCGTTAGCTTATGTTAATTTCTTAGGTTTAACACTTGCATGTATTTGTAGTTGCCAATGCTAGCAAGAAACTTCTACATGGCAGTGATGAGCCCTGAGTCTCCTAGTCCAATAGCTTGCTTGCTTGGGTAAGATATTGTTGGGACAGTGCACCTGTCGAAGAAGACTAATCCAAATGAAATAGATTAGAACATGAAGATGAATCAATATATAGGAAGGCACATTACTGCCATTGAAGAAACATGGAGACAAAATAATTGTAATCGCAATGTAATCAAATAAAAAAAAAAAAATTTATTTGAATACATTGTGATTAAGGTTACATTACAGTGAACCAAACGGGGTCTAATTAATCAGCCTCTGAGTGCATTCTGGTCATAAGATCGTTGTCCAGCTATTCAACCTTTTATTCATAAAGAATATTTTCAGACATGTTTCAAAATTTACTAATCAAACTCAAATGTCAACTTGAAATTGAGTTGGCTATATGGCGTATTTGAGAAATTTGTTGGGTGACCTTGAATTCTTCATTGAGACCATCACTCTAATGTTAATATTTGTTATACACCCGTGTGCAATCAGCTAAGTGTCGATTCATTGCTTTCTTTAGCTGATTGATATGTACCGGATGAGATCAACTCTTGCCAAATTAAATGACATAATATCATGAATAGTATTTAATGTTGACGACTACTTATATCTCTACTATTATAAAGGGGCTTCAAAACGGTCCAAGATTGAGCCGTCTAAGCCGTGTATATTATCAACCATTTTCTTTATAAAAAAAAATTATGTAAAAAAATTGTTAAAAAAAAGTTTAAATTTGTTATATATATGCAAAATGAGAAATTGAACTCAACCAAACAAGAAGAAAACTTTTCAACTTAACCACATGAACTAACAATATTTGATTATAATTGGATAATATTTTTATTATACGTTATCACACGTGCATTTACTAGTATTAATAGTGTGTTTGGTTGCGCAAACAGGTGATAAATGATTTTATCAAACAGTTCTTCGAAGGGTACCACAGTGTCTCAATGCTCTGATACCATAACAGAGTACACTTTATATAGCTATTTAAACATACATTAGTTCATATATATAAGGAAGAGATAAGAGAGAGAAGTGAAGAGATCATGCTAGCATTGTGAATGTGCGGATATGGCTGTTGTGGCCAATATGATTGTTGTGGCTAGTGCTACCAGATTTGAAGGTGGTTCTCCAACAGTTTCTCCAACACTCACTGTGAATTTTATTATAATAAAGTATCAAATGGTCTGAATGTCACCTGTGAGAGCTATAAGAGACAATTTCTAGAAGAGCCAATTTATTTTTGAATGGTAGGTTTATGTTGAACACTGCATGCACAACCTCACCTGTCAATAAACAAATTTTTTTACACTACACCAAAACATAGGTATTGTAACGGTCTATACATGTTACAAAAATTAATTCTAAAGGATAAATTCCGTGAGTAAATTGGCATGGGTAATATTACTAACTGCCCTTCTAACGGATCATGTCCGTTGGTATTTTAATTATTCTAACGGGTATAGACATTAGTAATTATTTTTCTAACAAGCATATAAATATATGTACAATTGAATACTAACGGACTCAAGCCGTTAGTATATTTAAAAAATATCAAAAAATAATAATTTTAGAATTATCCTTTTTTAATTTAAACTTTTTATTTCATTTCAAATCTGAATGACCATATATACATACATAAATTTGCAAATTTCAACCATATATACATTGATAATATTAATCATTGATTACCAACCAAATATTGTATCTAAAACTTAGCGTGAGAGTTATATCTGCCTATACAGCTCAAATTTTAGAAATTAAAAACATGCTTGGTAAAGTTATGAACCTGTAGATTCTCAATCAAAGTGTATTTGATAGACAGATTTTAAGGATGAGAAGATAATATCATTGTCATTTCAACAGTTAACAGTAATGAGTGGGGTTCAATAGGCTTCCTTTTCTGATCGTAATAGAACGAATATTTTTTCTGATCGTAATAGAACGAATGTTGCTCTTACAAGAGCGAAGTACGTTATTTTCGATACTAGGGAATTATTCAACATTATATAAGAGTGAAGTGGGGCTGGCCTGGCCCTTGTACAATGTGTCTGTTGCGCAACGAGCGCGGATCAGGTTTTCAATTTAATGTTTAGTTTAGCTCCAATATCTTAACCCTATATATTTCAAACCATAAATATCCCCATATATTTCTAACCATAAATATCCTCTATCAAATAAATATTATGGAGAGAATCAATTAGTCAATTGTATCGATTTAGACTTTTTTTAAAAAATTTGTATTCTACTTAATAAATTTCTTTCACATTTTATAAGCTTTATTAAGTTAGAATCTCAATAAGAAATATATGTTACTGATTGAATGATCTTTATCATGCATATTGAAAAGTTCACCTAAGTTAGAATCGAATGATCTTTATCATGCATATTGGAAAGTTCACATAAAATGTATAAGAATAAGATAGGATAAAATCTCAATGAGAAATATATGGGTAGAATCTCAATAAGAAACATATCTTCAAAAAATATTTGATGAACTTTTTTATATGGTTGAATTTAACAGTGGAATAAAATAAATAAAATAATTATGGGTGCCAGGCGCCAGATCCTATAATCTCATTTGGCATCATCTAATCTCAAACCCCCACACGCCAAGCAAACTGACTTGTTGGCGTGCGCCCATGCACCCACGCCAAGCAGGGCACGCCAAGCCAACTGACTTGTTGGCATGCGCCCACCCATGCCAAGCAGGGCCGGTCCTAAGCTCATGGGGCACATGACGAACTTTCAAAATAAGCCCCCATACATATTATAAAAAATATTAAAAAAATTGCTACAACCAAGGATTGAACTTGGACCTTTTATGCAAAGTCTAAAGTTCTAACCACTACACCATAATAACTTTATGTTTAAAAAGGTCCATGGTATATACTAGTTCTATTTTGAGATACAAAATTATTAACATATTTATCTTTAAACTATTTTTTTTGGGCCTCTCATGATCCGAGGGCCCTGGGCGGTTACTTAGAGTGTCCTCTCTCCCTCCGCAATTATCCTAAACTTTTCTCTTTTTCTACAAAATATAGTAGAAGAGAACATGTTTGAGTGGGAGTGGGACATGATATATCAAAATGAAAGTGGACTCGTCTAGAATACGAATATGAAACTAGTTTCAAGAAATTGACAATTGTTATGCTTCAAAAATTAAAGCTACGACAAAGTATACTTATAGTCATAATTAAAAATAAAATAGGGTTTAATAAATAAAAATTATATAAAAATACAATAATAATAATAGCTAATTAGCACTTGTATAATATTTTTTTCTGTTCTGATTTGGATTTGAGTTTGAGTTGAAGACTTGTGGCACTTGTTCAGTACTTCAAGTGCAGATTCCTGGCGCCTGTTCAATTCTTCAAGTGCTTCCTTGAGCCAACTCGTCGCTCTATCATCCCTAACCAATATTAGCTTCTCGAGCACCGGAGCTCCGGTGAGAAGGAACTGTATGAACCCCACTTGCGGTTCTATAAACATCGAGCGGCGCATCTCGACGGTTCCAGGGGTGGATCCAGGGGTCGGGTGGGGTGGGCTGGAGCCCACCCCAAAAAAAAATATTTACATTTTTTTTCTATATAAATTTTTTTTTTTTTGCTTTTCTTTATATGGATTTATCTACTTCCAGCCCATCCAAATTTTTGTTAGCCCATTCTAGATATAATTTCTGGATCCGCCCCTGGACGGTTCGGAGCTTGTCAAGTCGGATCATACTCTGCTGGTTCCAGAAAAGTTGAGGCTCGAAATCTTGGTGGTGTAAATAAATATCGTACGACAAAACAAACGAGAAATTTTGAGTCGCATCTTACTTTATTTACCATAATTTAAGGTGCACCGTACTGCTTTACCATCCCAACACTTCCGTCAAAAAAAGAAAAAGAAAAAGGATGACTGTTAATTTTTGACCCAAATATTCAAGATATCGAGGTGTTCTTGCTCGTTTTGCAATGCCTGGTTTAGATGCAAGGCCAAATATAATAATTGTCACTCTTTTTTGATACTGATCACGCAGTAGCTGTTGCAAGTTATACAGTTCTTAATTGACTCGGTTTGTGAGATCGTCGGTAAAGGGACAATAATATTGAGATACACGGTAGTATGAGCAGACTTGTATCCAAGGGCAGAACCTGAATTTGAATGGGGGTGGGCTGGAGTGAACTAGGGTGGGCGAAGTATAGACAAACTCACAAAAAAATACCAAAATAAAAAATTCATATGGAAAAAGGCAATTTTTGGGGGGTGAGTCCTTGCCTTGGGTCCGCCTGTGCTTGTATTGAAGATGTGCAAGAATCTCATATCATTGGACGTGTTAGATTCTGCGGGCAGTAGTTTTTCAGCAAGAGATAGAATTCTAAGGGTGACACATGGTTGCAATGTGCTTAATTATGAAGGAAGAAAAGTATAGTAATATTTATCCTATTGTAGGAGATATTGTTCGAGGCGGTGCTCCTACATATGATTTATGTGGTAATGGGAGATATTCAGGATGGTCGTTTTGCAGTTGGTCAATCTTCCATAGCTCGAGAACAACAAGTCAAATTTATTGATCCTGGTGCGAAGGCGGTTATTTCAGAAATACTCTAACGTGGACAATGTAGCAGAAATAAAGTGCAAATTCTAGCCGGATTCGAGTTCAGAGTCAATTTGCGACTAAACGACTGGTGCCCCAGGGAGATGGGGTGGTTTGTGAGATCGGGACTAAGTATTGTTTGAATATTGAATGCTAGAGGTTACTATATAATCCAAGGTGGTGATTGTTAGAATTTGGACCATATTAGGAATCTAAATAATAATAGGATTGGAATAATGTCATATTCCACTTAGTCAATGAGTTCTAAATTTGAAAACAGTATCGTGCTTAAATAGGATTGAATTTCTATATATAGTGACATGATATATATACATATAAAGGGATCTAGGGTTCCTTGTCTAATGAATGAATTGTGCTAAGGATATGCGTTGGGTAGCTGTTGAGAGAAAGAAAGAGATTAAAAAAAACAAGATTGAAGAAGAGAGAAATTGAGTTTCTCGGATCTTTAATGATCTTGTAAAATCTTGTAACCATATTTATTAGTGATATCGCTCTTTCGATAATTTTTTACCGGTTAAGATTTTCTACTTATTTTTGTGTGTCGACTTTGTCTTGAGTTTTTTTTATGATCTTTATTTTCCTGCATAAGTCATTAACCACGGTACTTGACTTGATATTCGTTCGTCGATGCTCATAATGAAAAATAATTTCCGTTTTTATTTCCATCCCTACCTCTCATGTTGATCATTGGACCGGTTAGCCCGGAGCCAGATCCTGGCCCGGACCGGCCCGCTGGCCATTAAGCCCGGCCCGGCCCGCCTCTGGCCAGAACCGGCCCGGCCCCCCACCCCAACGGGTCGGGTCGGGCCTCCCCCCCCCCCCCCCCCCCCCCAGCCCGAGCCCGGCCCGACCAAATTTTTTTTTTTTTTTTTAAATAAATCAGTGGCCCGGCCCGAAGCCCGGCCCTCTGGGACCGGTCCAGCCGACCGTTGGAATTTTTTTTTTTTTTTTTTTTTACTTGCCGACCGTTGGAATTTTTTACTTGCCGACCGTTGGAGGGGGGGGGAGAATTTTTTTACTTGCCAACCGTTGGAATTTTTTTTTTTTTTTTAACTTGCCGACCGTTGGACCAAACAAGCATTTGCCGGTCCCAAGCCCGGATAAAGGAAGAGGGAGAAATATTTTTTTTTACTTTTATCATTTTTTTTCAAAATTAAATTACAATTTTTTTTATGAAAATTAAAAAAATTAAATCCTAAGGACCGGTCCGGTTCTTAAATTACAAATTTTTATAAACATTTTTCAAAATTAAAATTAAATTACAAATTTTCAAAATTAAATTACAAAAAAACTGTAAAAAAAAAAAGGAAAAAAAAAATAAACCAGTCAAACCGGGCCGGTCCGGTTCAACCGGCTCGAACCGGCCCGAACCGACCAAGGCCCGGCCCGGCCCGTGGACCGGTTCAGCCCGGACCGGCCATCCCTGGGTCCGGTCCAGTGGGTCGGGCTGGGCCGACTTTCTCTGAACCGGACCGGGCCTGATCCGGACCGTTTATTGCTAAGGGCCGGTCCTGGACCGGCCCGAGCCCGGTCTGGCCCGCAGACTTTGTCCCGTGGGCCGGCCCGGACCGGCCCGATTACAACATGACCTACCTCCCGGTCGAGGTATCGAGCCTGTCAGTGAATACGCTTATTTGTTAATTTCCTAAGTTTAACACTTCCAAGTATTTGCAGTTATCAATGCTAGCAAGAACTTCCACGTGGCAGTGATGAGCCCTGAATCGGATAGCCCAATAGCCGATGTCGGTTGTGCTTGCTTGGGTAAGTACGAGGAGAAGAAGACTAATCCAATGAAATAGATTAGAACATGGAGACTAATCATCCTCCGAGGGCATTCTGATCATAAGATCGTTGCCCATCTCTTCAACCTTTTGTTCATAAAAATATTTTCGGGCATGTTTTAAAATTTACGAACCTAACTCAAAAGTCAACTTGAAATTGAGTTGGCTAAATGGAGAATTTGAAAATTTTCTCACCTTGAATTCTTCATTGAGACCATCTCACTCTAATGTTAATATTTGTTATACACCCGTTTACACTCGGCTAAGTGTCGATTCATTGCTTTCTTTAGCTGATAGATATGGACCGAATGAGATCAACTCTTGCCAAATTAAATAACATAATATTATGAATAATATTTAATTAATGTTGACGAATACGCACATATTAATTAGTGTGTTTAGTTTCAAACAAGTGACAAAAGTTATTTGCATATAATGCTATTTGTTCCTCCAAATTGTATCTCCAAACCGTCCCTCCTTACGTGGCAGCTGACGTGACATGTTGATTTGACAGCTGACATGACAAATTTTAAAATTAAAATATTAAAATTAACATTAACATAAAATTAATGTTAACATTAACATTAAAATTAATATTAACATTAACAATAATATTGATATTAACATTAAGATTAACATTAAAATCAACATTAACATTAACATTAATATTAATATTAATTAATATTAATATTAACATCAAATTAACATTAATAATATTAACATTAAATTAACATGGACAAAATTGGATAATTAAATTTTTTGGTTAAAATTTGTCTTGTCATCGACCATGTAAAATGACACATAATTTTATTTAACATGTCACGTCCGTTGCCACATAAAGAGAGATGTATTGGAGGAACAATTTGAATGTACGAGTATCATTACTCTATACATAAGCATGTGGTTAATTAATAAGTGGTAAATTAACTAATATTAGGAACCATTGTCTTAGTTAGTGCATGCGTTTATATTTCTCACTTTATAGGATTGCAATCAAACACGCTCGCCTTTGACCAAATTTCATCAATATTTTTCTTATTTATATAGATCCAAGCATTTGCTTAACTTAGAATATAGTTGATGTTCATGCAGAATTTGAAGCACAATTCATAAGTTTTGTGTGTACGGTTTTAACTCTTGTTTTTTAGAACAAAATATCGTCAATAAACACTACTACAAACATGTATAAAAATATTGGTCTGAAGACTTTGTTAATCGTATATATCCATAAAAGCAGTTGGAACATTAGTCAAATCAAATGGTATAACCAGAAACTCGTAGTGTCTATCATGTGCGAAACGTTGTACTTAGGATGTCCTTCGGCTTGATATTCAGTTGGTGTTAGGCTGAACGAAGATCTATTTATAAAAGTACGGTCAAGGCAACTTAAAGCTTCCTAGTTCAAGTATATATTTTGAAGCTCGTTTCTTATGAAGACATGCATTTTGATCGATTTCAATGTACTAAAGAGACATGATTTATGGGATGATAATATTATTTCATATATGACATCTTGTTAGCCAATTTTTTTATTTCATGAAATGTAAGCAGAGACGGCATTTCAATTGTATCGAGATCTTGTACACCGTTTTAAGTTATTAATGAAAAGCTATTTTCTTTCTACATTATGTCTTCAACTTTCTGTTGCTATATTATTTCAATTATCTTATGCTCAAAAATAAATTCACACATGCAATTTTTGTCTTGTTCAATTGCAATTTAGACTTATATGACATCACATACGTCCAATGACGACATATATATATATATATATATATATATATATATATATATATATATATATATATATATATATATATATATATATAATGAAATCAAGACATGCATATGACAATAGCTTGCCTGGTTTCGTCCCGCTCTCCATTATTTTGGTTGTAGGATATGACAGTGGCTGGTAGGGGAGGCAAAGAGGAGGAGGTGGAGAGGCGAAGAAGAGGAGAGGAGTAGGTGGTGGTCGCCTATAGAGAAGGGTGGTGGTCGTTGGTGGAGGAGGAGATAAGGAGGTAGTCGTCTATGTGGAGAAGGGTAGTCGTCGTCGATGGAGAAGGAGAGGAGGTGGTTTTCGAAAACCTTGGACACAACTTATTTTGTCCTAAGCGACGGCTTAGAGACGACACATTTCGTTGCTAAGCCGTCACGACTTTTGAGTACATCATCAATGACAAATTGGTGACTCATTAAGCCATATGCATCTTTGATTCACCATTGAGTTTCTAGTTAGGTTACCCATGCTTCCAAGCGACGACTTGAGCAACGGGCTAAGCTCACTAGTCAGAGACGACGGATGTAAGATGAAAAATGTACCTTTGGTATATATTAGTAGGAAGTCACATTTGAAAAATATATCTTCGACATATATTAGTGGTGAGACATACGGTCCGAATGGTTAGGAGATCGATATCCAGTGAGGACATTCGACACAACTACCATTTCCATAATATATATATATATATATATATATATATATATATATATATATAAGAGAGATTTTTCTAATGTCAATATCTCGTAATGTCTGTTAAGTATCATTGTAGCAAAAAATTGAGATAGACAAATAAACGACAGAATATCAATTAAGATAAACAAATAAATTACCACACGATCAAATGCATGGAAGAGGCATAATTTTACGTGGAAAATCGATTCGAAAAAAGAAACCTTGAGTAACATTTTTTTTTGTTTCACTATTTTCAGATGATTCATTACATAAGATTTAACCAACAAAAACACAAATTTTGTTAGGAACGCAGACGGGTTGGCCCGTCCACCGCGTGGCCGCACCCCATTATCTCTCCCTCATGTAAACACAGATTTTATGTCGATTGACCTGCCAATGGGACCGCGATACGTGACAGGTGGACAGCAGAGTTCAAGTATAATATACACCCAAAAAACAAAGCTCTTTGGACTCTCCTTGGATGACGGTAGCATCCAAGAATTGATTCTAATTGGGAATTTTCCTTAGTTTGGAACATTGATCATCAAGACAGGTTAGATGGAAAATGAGCATATTGCAATTTGCAAGAAAAAACGATACCAACGTCTAAAATAAGTATGAATCGTGTGTTTACGAAATACTTGTCACGTTGGGAATACTCGACAAATCTATACTTAATTAGGACCATTCTTTTACATTTCCATCAAACTCAAACTCTCCAAATTTGAATGATTCCGCGGATTGGTACGAAATTATGGCAAACATCCACTAGAGTTTCTTCTTCAGTAAGAATAGTAAGTTGATGGACTATTCATACGTACACTCCGCGTGTATATATATATATATATATATATATATATATATATATATATATATATATATATATATATATATATATATATATATATATAATATGAGGTTTTAAAATGGCTCAAAAGTGAGTTGTCTAAGCCGTAATTATATCACGGTCTATTTTATTTAAAAAAAATAAATTATGTAAAAAATTGTTGAAAAAAGTTTAAATTTGTTATATATATATTCAACATGAAAAATCGAACTCAACCAAAAAAAGAAGAATAAACCACATGAGTTAGAAAAAATATTTGACTATAATTGGATGATATTTTTATTATACGTTATTATATGTGCAAAGCACATGCATGATGCATTTACTAGTATATATAAAGAGCCTTCAAAACGGTTCAAAAGTGAGTCGTCTAAGTCGTATGAATATCACGCACCATTTAAATAAATTAAAAAAATAATAATAAATAACTATCCAAACACTCCCCTAATTAATTTTTAAAAAATTTAACTAAGTATTTAAGTATCTAATATTATATATTTATAATTGAATAGTCTAATTCAAGTGGTTAAGGTACGAGGGATTTTTCTTAGTTGTTTGAGTTCAAATCAAAGATTTGATAATCATTTATAATAAATTTATATTTAATTTTTTAATATATTTTTCCTACGTGCATTTGTACGTGCAGATTACTAGTGTATATATATATATATATATATATATATATATATATAGAGGATCCGGATCAAGAGCCCCGCCCGCGGAGCCCCGCCGAAGCCCCGCCCCCCCCTGCACCATCGGATCGAGCGGGGCCCGCGAGGGGCCCACGCGATGCCGCGCGATCCAACGGCCAAGGATCGCGGGGCTTCGGCGGGGCTCCGAAAACGGGGCTCCCGATCCGGAGCCGTATATATATATATATATATATATATATATATATATATATATATATATATAAAACTCCTCCCACCCTTAGTTTTACTGAAATAATCACCAACCACATCGATCGATGAAGATGAAGATGACCACCAAGCTAATATTTCTTCTCCTTGCGTTCCTCGGCGCTAGAGCGCTGGATGTTGGCGAATCAGGAGTGCTGAAGCCGCCGCCGCCGCCGAAAAAGTGGCACTGCCAGTGTTTCGGCGGCAAAAGCAGCCCTCCCGTCGCCGCAGCCGCACGCGACGCTCCCGTTCTCAATCTAACTCTCACCGGCACGGAATGGGCGAAGATGGAGCCGTGGTCCAGTTGGATTCCCAAGTGTGGCTGCGAGCCTTTCGAACTTGCCAAAGGACCTGTTGTTGTTCCCGCTCCACTTCCTGACCTCGGTAAGTAGCAGTAGAGTTGTCCAAGTCCGAAGTCTTGTCTGTCTTACCCCTGTGCCAGCACGATTTCTAATTCGGCAGTACTGATTTTTAAGTACGGGCCACGAGGTCGGGCTGTCCGAACCGGACCTCGACTCAGTCTCTTGTGGGACGCTTCTTTATTTCTGCAGTGGCGGAGCTAGTCTCTAAAATTAGGGAGGGCCGAACTTTAGGCATAGCTTGAACGACACGATGACTAGCACCGCACAGTCTAAAATATCAATTTTTTGAAAATTTATTTACATTTAATTGTTGTATACTTCAAATTTAAACACAAATATAAAACACAAATAATAAAATATTCTACAGCTAGTCCACCCATGTCCAGGGGTAGCTCCGCTCCTGACCAGATGCGACCCCGACCTCTTGCAGGTCATACTGCGTCTGGGGGTTGCTCTAAGCAGAGAGGGTTGTCCAAGTCCGAAGTCTTGTCTGTTTTAACCCTGTACCGGGTCATATATGTTTCTAATTTTGGTAGGTACTGAATTTTCAGGTATCGACATTGTGATCCTTGTGCCTTCTCCACCGGAGAAGTAGGAGGAGAACAAAATTCGAGGAGATTCATGGGCTATGCATCTGCTCCTGCATGCTCATCATATTACTATATGTCTACCTATAATAATAATGTAATCCCATACTTAGTTTTGTGGGCTATTATTTATTATATATGATATGTATGTTGTTGATCTTCCTAATAATAAATATGGTTAAGAATTAATGTGTTCCCTGCGTGTTTTCTTTTCTTGCAACATTAATGAACCTATAATTTAGAGTTTGATATGCGGAGATTTTGTGTTCTTGTTTGGGGATTTTGGTAGTACTATCTGGTTTGGGGGAAGCAAGAAAGCTTAGTCCAAGGTTAATGAAATTATTTCGTATCTTGGAGCGAGTCGGAGACGTAACGTATATGTTAATTAGCTTAATTTACTACCAACTTTGGTGGGTGTGTATAACCTGTGTATCAAAGTTAAGGCGGATCCTAGTCATGTATTGGATTACTTGAGAATTGAGGTGGGACGTAGACGCCTATCTTATTAGGAGCAGTCAGTTGAGATTTTTGATCGTCGAGAGAATGTATTGAGAAACCATACGATATATTTAGTTGGAGTAAGTCATTAACTTCTTACAATTGTCATGCTCATGTTAAACTTCATCACATCGTTTCCGAGAGGAGTAAGTCCTCAATTAAAATCAATGTTGTAAAAATCGGACCGGACCGGCAGTTGGACCGGGTCCAATCGGTTTAAGCCAAAAAATCGGTCCGGTTCGCTTAAAACCGGATCTTTAAAGAACCATCGATTTTTTGTCAAAATCGGGTTCAACCGGTGAACCGGCTGAACCGGTTCACAATTGAACCGGCCAATTTTGATTTTTTTTTTCTTTTAATCAAAATAAATTATCATGTGAAATTTGGACCATTTGATTCTTGATTTGGTTTTAATCGACCTTATAGTTGTAAAATTAAACCAAACCATCATACTTATGACCAAACCAAACTAAATCAAGAAGTAAATATGAATATTTTACCTATTTGAACCAAACCAAACCAAGTCTATTGAACTTCAAACCGGTTGAACCCTGGTCTGACCAATACCAAAAAAATTCGGTTCGATCATCAGTCCAATTTTTAAAACATTGATTAAAATCTTTTATTAATAAAAAAAAATAACTTAATCTTATTTTCTTGAAGAGAGGTTATTTTCGTGTTTTCTGTTTAAAATTTAGTTAAAGAAACAAGTATACATACAGTGGTCCAAGAAGTAGGGGTGAGCATCGGTTCGGTTCGGTTCAAACCGAACCGAATATGTGAAAACCGAAATAACCGTAAACCGTATTTTTCAAAACCGAAAACCGGACCGTTTTTATAAAAACCGAACAAAAACCGAACCGAATTAATTCGGTTCGGTTTTCGGTCGGTTCGATTTCATGGACCAATGTGCATGGCCTTCAAGTTTTTAGCAAAATGGGCCTATTTAAATAACAAAATTTAAAAAAATATATGACATTATTGTATTTATGAATTGTTATATTACATAGAGTGAAAGATATTAGTATATATAGATTGAGGGTAGATAGAGAGAGTGCTCAAAGAAGCACCGACATAGAATAGGAGAAGAGGGTGCGCTCAGTTAGGGGTTAATAAACATTAGTATATGTATATTGTGGATAATTTGATAAATTACTAAATCTAAATCGGTTTTCAGTTCGGTTCGGTTTTTCGGATGAAGAACCGAAAACCGAACCGTTATTTCAAATTTTTAAATTTTCAAACCGTAAACCGAACCGATAACCGAAAAACCGAACCGTTTGTCATATTTCGGTTCGGTTCGATTTTCGGTTTTCAACCGTTATATACTCACCCCTACCCAGAAGCATAAAGTTTATTATTTATGTAAATAGAGCTTCCTTTTGTGGACTTATAGATATATTATTTAGATTTGGTCAAACACTATCCTCATTGACTTCCTCACCCCCTGTGCCACAAAGATCTCCCTGAGGTGTAGTCGAGTACAGTTATCAGACGTAGCCAGCCATCGATATCCTTTGTTGCATCAGGAAACCAAAAGATTCTTCAGTACTTTTATTTGCCCCTTGCATAAGCATAAGAAGAAGCAAAACAACATTGTGTAGCATCTTTTATATATCGGAAATGCTTTCTTGCCCGCAGGCGGGCCAGCCCGCCCGCCTGCGTGGCACTCTCCCATTGGCCCCCCCCCCCCC
Source organism: Iris pallida (assembly GCA_029216955.1). Classification (NCBI taxonomy): domain Eukaryota; kingdom Viridiplantae; phylum Streptophyta; class Magnoliopsida; order Asparagales; family Iridaceae; genus Iris; species Iris pallida. Next base: position 2,408,673 of record JANAVB010003599.1, on the reverse strand, counting down.
CTGTTAGCATGGGGCCCGCGCCATTGACTGGCCAATGGGAGAGGGCCACGTGGCGGGCGGGCTGGCCCGCCCGCGGGCCAAATAGCAGTCCCGTTTATATATATATATATATATATATATATATATATATATATATATATATATATATGAAATTTCTTCAATACATCTCATGAAAAATTTTGTATCGATACATCCCAAATCTGAACTATTGGATGTTCATTCAATGATTCGGATTAAGTAACTTTTCTTAGAATACTAATAGAGGTCAAAAGTCAAAATCAGCATTAAATGATGTTCCCTACTCTATTATTCAATCCGAACCATTGGATCAACATCCAATGGTTTAGGTTTCGGATGTATCGATACAGATTTTTCCATGGGATGTATTGGAGAAGGACCCATATATATATATATATATATATATATATATGGGTGGAGTGGATCAGAGGAAGGCACTTCCTTATGGCTGCAGTGGATCAGGGGAAGGCACTTCCCCAGGGACGACTTTTGGTCGGCTAGGGCTAACAATAACTATTTGGTGACGGTCAAATTGCTCCTCGGGTTGAGAGGCTCAGCTAAATCTAGGCTAACTAGGGTTATTTGCTCATGGAATCAAATTAGCCTATGACGTGATCCATGGTTTAACCACATAAGCTTGATCGAGAGGGAGGGCTGGCATATGTACGAGCTAAGGGGATCCACTGATCAGCTTGTTAGGTGTCTTATCTGGGAGGGAATTTGGAAATTTCAGAATCGTCTGACTGAGGTGGCTCATGCGGAGGAGATTCAAACGGTAGACATTGACAGGATCGACATGGAGGACCACTAGGTTTGGGAGGGCATGAAAAAAATGCACCTTCTACTTTTGGATAACCCTAAATTAAATCGGACCAAGATCTAAGGAGATGGACTCGACGAAAGTGGGGTGGCATAAAGGAGCGGCAGTTAAGATCGATCTGCTCATGTTTTTATAAAATGATACGCAACCGCCTACTTACCAGAGATTGACTGAGTAGGTTTGGGGTGGAATGTACAGATATAAAGTGCAGGATGTGCAACCTTATGGATGAGGCTAGGGATCACATCTTCTTCTGGTGCGACTATGTTTGGAAGATCTGGAGCCATTGCACTAATTTTGGTCTGCCGACCATGCTCAATAGGGACCTCCAGTCGGTCCTGAATTAACTCAAAGCTCATAAGGAAAAGAAAAAAAAAGAGGGAGGGTTTCTTGCGTACAAATGGATACGCCTAAGTTTGGGGCAATGGTCTATCACTAGTAGATTTGTTGTACAAAGGAACATAATAACTAATTAATATCCTGATTTCAGATGATTATTTTTGTGCTCTGGGCAGAATTATAATGTTTGTAACTTTCTGGTTCTATCAATAATATTTACATTATTCGGGAAAAAAAAAACCTTTGTGCAGGGAAAAAGTAATTAATATACATATGCAACTTTGCAGTTTCAGTTACAGAAAGGTTACATATAATGATGTTTTTTGTATTAATTATCAGTATTTGTTAAAGTCTCTGGAACTACACCAAAATTATCAAAGTTTGAGGTTAAATATTTATATTATATTGTAATGTCCATTAATTGTAGATTTAGTTGCTGTGGCCAAAGAGTACTCCCAATTAATGTTAATACATTAGTAGACCCATTACTAATGGATACATAAAGAAATTATATCATCCAATACATTAATACTTTGAACAAACAGTAACACTACTATATATCATATCAGAGTGAGACCTAGCTAGCTAGCTATTTCCATGCTGCTCCTGCTCACCCACCAAACCCTAACTAACTTAACTAACTTAACTAACATAACTAACTCGATATTCATGAATACATAACAAACTTAACTAACATAACTAACTCGATATGCATGCATTAAAAGGTACGTAGTGGTAATAGTACGTACATGACATATATGCTAAGCAAACGTCCCTTGGAAGGAGCCGGCCAGCGCCGCCGAGTCTATGAGCCCGAGCGCCGGCGTCGCGAGCCGCGGGTCGTAGCCGAAGCCCCTGAGGCCGCCCGCGGGGGCGGCGAAGGGGCACGGCAGAGCCCACCGCCACTCCCTCCGTCCGAAGTCGAAGAGGAGGACGTTCGTGGAGTCCGCGATCGTGACCGCGATGTAGTCCCCCCCGCGGCCGCGGCCGCCGCCGCCGCTGCCGACGCACTCGAACCCTCTCCCCCCCTCGGCCTCGTCGAACTGGCGGTGCACTTCCAGCGGCATCCGCTCGACCTCGTCCCATCCGGCGGGGGATGGCGGCTGCTGCAGCTGCCAGACCCTGACGCTCTTCGGCACGGTCAGCTTCCTCTTCTCCACCGCGGCGACCAGGAGCAGCTTGTCGTCCCCGAGGGCCAGGAGGCTCGGGGAGCGGAGGAACCTCCGCATGGGCGCGTGGATGTTGGCCCAGTGGTTGGCGGCGAGGTCGTAGGCGAGGACGGTGAAGGGGGCGGAGCTGATGCAGTAGAACCTCCCCCGGGAGAGGGCCATGCGGCCGGTGTCGAGGCTGCAGAGCCTGGGGAGGGGGCTGGCGGTGGCCCAGGGGGAGTAGAAGCCGGTGGCCCCGTCGGCGTGGAAGGCCTCGGAGGTGAGGTTCTTGACGGCGTAGGGGGAGATCATGTCGTCGCCGGCGAGGACGACGGAGAGGGAGGAGTCCCCGACGGCGAGGCCGACGGAGGGGAGCAGGCGCTGGCGGGGGGCCGGCGGGAGCTGCGCGGCGAGCCTGGAGAGGGGGTTGAGGAGGAGGAGGGTCTTGGGGCCGGGCCCGTCGGAGAGGAAGCAGAGGAGGCCCCCGGAGGAGGCGGAGGGGGAGAAGGAGGAGGCCGGGATGGCGCCGTGGAGGGGGAGGCGGTGCCACGTGGAGGAGGCGGGGTCGAAGAGGAAGAGGAAGGAGGCGTCGGCGTCACGGGAGGGAGGAGTGGGGAAGAAGAGGAAGGAGGGGTGGAGGTGGGGGGAGAGGCGGAGGTGGAGCTGGAGGAAGGTGTCGGAGAAGAGGAGGGAGTAGAGGCGCTTCGAGACGGAGCGGAAGCGGAAGAAGGAGGGGGGAGGGAGGAAGGCGAGGACGCGGTCGAAGAGGGGCTGAGGGAGGTTGCGCCACACGCGGCTGTCCATGAACGGGACGGCGGAAGAGGTGGGGACGTTGATCATGGTGGTGGTCATGAAGGAATGCTCATCATCCATTGAGAACAACATGCATGCATCAACTAGCTAGCTAAGCTAAGCTAAGCTAAGCTAGTAGAAGGAATTAGTAATTAGTGAAGATGGTCGGTCATGAGGAATTGGAGGTGTTGGTTACTATTTATAGAGGAAAGAAGTTGGAAGGAGGGATCATATTGAGTGAAGAAGGAGAGAAGTGATAATGATGAAGAAGAAGAAGCCAAGAGGAGGAGGAAGAAGAAGAAGTAGAGGAGGAGGAAGAAAGAGATCAGATAAGGTGGCAGAAGGAAAGGAAGGGTACCAAGCAGATAGTACTACTGTTCACTTGTGCAGGACATGAAAATACATGAGAGGGAGATCAAAACCCTAAAATCTTACTGTACTAATATGAGAACTGAAAATTTTATATGGGGTTGAAAAAACTTCATCCAATAGAACATGATTTTTTTTTTTTTTTTTTTTTTTTTTAGTATTTGCAATGAACGGGATCTGCCGTCAGTACAACTGACGTTAGACAAAAAAATATATAAGGATAAAAAAATTGGCTCCAATTATAATAACGCCAGACTTCAAAATACGTAACGTGATCATACTTGAATAATGTAATAACATGATAAGATACACCTGATAACATGATACTTGAGAGTGATTGCATCTCTCTCACCCACCCATTCTCCTTTATAGCCGTCATGCCTCCATATCGGTCAATCAAAAACAAAAATGACAACCTAAGGCAAAAGAACTGGACCAATTGTACGTCATCGGAGAACGAGAACCAATATGTGACGCTATTGCGACTGACGCTAGCTTCAAAATTTTGAAGTCTGGCGTTAAATTTTTTTTTTTTTTTGTCTGACGATAGTTGCACTGGCGCCAGAACTCGTTCGTTGTAAATACTCCAAATATGTTGTGTTTTGTGAATTTTTTTTTTTATCCCCATATTTAATTTCTGATATGAAAATGAATGTCATGTGCTTGCACATGTAATTAACCTAACATCATGAGTAATCATAGTACACTAATTTGGACATATATGCATGTTCATTATTAGCATCAAGAAACTTAGTTTGGACATACTTTTCCCTTTTACTTTCTGCAGGTGGTTTGGTGATACATTGCTCATTGTTGCTCCTGTCTGTATACATCTCCAGAAGCAGGCAGCCATGTGTTTGGCAATTTTGACAGTTTCCTTGTTCCTTGAGATAAGATTTAAGAGTTATTGAAATTATACAATAGAGATGAGAGTGACTAGCTATTCTTCCACTATATAATGAGACTTCTAAGCACGGTTCAAAAGTGAACCGTCCAAATCGTATATATATTATAATTTATTTTACTTTAAAAAAATAAATTATATAAAAAATTGTTGCCAAAAGTTTAAATTTGTTATATATATTGAACATGAAAAATCAAATTCAATCAAACAAAAAAAATATCTCCCACTTTAACTACATGAGTTAGAAAAAATATTTGACTATAATTGAATAATATTTTTGTTATACGTTATTATACGTGTAAAACATGTACAATTACTAGCTGTAAATAAAGGGTTTAAGCATGTACTGTCTTTGTTTTCAATATAGAGCCCATATTAATTATCCATACACCAACAAAAAAGCATTCATCATTCATCTTTCTTCCGGCCATTCGGCTCTCTCAAAGGTTATGTGTAACACTAACAAAAAATCAATGCTGGTCTCAAGTTTTTAGGGCTATATATATATATACACGGAAATGCTTTGTTGCCCGCAGGCGGGCCAGCCCGCCCGCCTGCGTGGCACTCCCCCATTGCCCCCCCCCCCCCCCCCTTTGTTAGCATGGGACCCACGCCGTTGACCGGCCAATGGGGGAGGGCCACGTGGCGGGCGGGCTGGCCCGCCCGCGGGCCAAATAGCAGTCTCCATATATATATATATATATATATATATATATATATATATATATATATATATATATATATATATAAAAGAATATTTAAAGAAAATTAAAAAATTTAAAGGAAAAACACAAAAACAAGGTCACTAGGCCTTGAACTCATGCCCTTTGTTATATATGTGTGTGTGTGTGAGACGATTTGTCTGACGTGTCCTGGGTCAGGATCGGACCAACAAAATTTATATCTTTCTTTAAACTTTATTTCATATTTTTCTATACATTTCTCTAGTCCTAACGATTACATGACATACGTGTCCAAACATTTTAATACTATTTTCTCTCGTCTAGTTCTCATTTGGTATCATCTCTAACTTTCCATGGCCATGAATACACTCATTTTATATATCTCTAGTCCTAACGATTACATGACATACGTGTCCAAACATTTTAATACTATTTTCTCTCGTCTAGTTCTCATTTGGTATCATCTCTAACTCTCCATGGCCATGAATACACTCATTTTATATATCTCTAGTCCAAACGATTACATGACATACGTGTCCAAACATTTTAATACTATTTTCTCTCGTCTAGTTCTCATTTGGTATCATCTCTAACTCTCCATGGCCATGAATACACTCATTTTATATATATTGTATCTTCCGAAGTTTTACCTTCTTTCATCTTAGCATTTTCATTTCCACTATACTAATTTTCTATAGTTTCTTAATATATGTTACGACTGTGATTAATAAAACATAACTTGGTATTATAGCCAGCCTTACTGAATTGGACTCTGCAACATTGCGGTTTGTGACCGCAGGCCACGTGACGGCCTTCCATTGGCCTCCAGTACCACGTGGGCCGGTTGTCACGTCCGCGGTCATAAACCGCTGGCAAAATATTATTTTTGTATTTAATTTCTTTATTTATTTATTTTTTGAATCCCAAAATGATAATGTGATTGAGCAAAGTAAACACAAATGAACCCTAAGTTAATGTCTTCTAAGCAAAAGAAGAAGGAAAGAAAAGGTTCTTCTATATATCACATGAAACCTATGCACATGTACTACATGTCACCACCACCTTGATCAAGTTGGTGGGGGGAGAGGAGGACAGTGTTCATATGTCCAATCCTGTTTCTCTGGTGAGTGATGGGGCATGAAACTGGCGTGAAGTTTGAAGGAACACTTACTTGGGATTGGATTGGATTGAATTGAATTGAATTGAGAGGCACTCACTCACTCACTAGAGGACGAATAGAGTAAGGTTCAATCAAAGGGTTGAGGTGCTGTTTGGTTTTTGCCTTTTCCATCTTGAGTCACCTTTCCTTCCCTGCTCCTCTTTCTTCCTATATTTGTCAACCTCTGATCAAACCCTTTTGCCTCCCCCCCTCTCTTTCTTGGCTTTGCTTTGCTTTTCAACTTTGAAGCAGCAGCTTTCAGCAGCAACTGAGCAGAGCTGCATAGTGAAGGTGGTACCATGAAATGAATAGTTGTAGCTAGTAGAGCTACCTCCTCTTCTTTTCTGTTTTTTTTTCCTTTAGATATCCGACGTTACGTACGTAACTTTATACATGCTGCATTTCATATCATTTGTAATTTGATCTACTAATCTTCTCTCATCCAACCAGATTCTTATGCCTCTCATCGGTAACCATAAGGATAACTCGAGTTCGACGGAACTAGCTCCTCTCAAGTCTCACTCAGAGCATATGTACTCGGTTCTGGCTGAGTCATGGTTCATATATATATATATATATATATATATATATATATATATATATATATATATATATATATATATATATAAGCTTAGGGGTGAGCATTCGGTTAATTCGGTTTAAACCGAACCGAATAATCCAAAATCGAATTTGACCGAAACCGAATAAGCAGAACCGAAAACGAACCGAATTGGTCCAAAACCGAATCAAACCGAACCGAATTAAATCGGTTCGGTTTATTCGATTTATTGGAAAAAAAAAATTGCGCTTTTTTGTTAATATATATAGTAACTAAATATGCATAGACATATTTAGTACTGGAAATTGCTGAGAAACCCAATTTCGGGATGGGCTTTTATGAAATGCCCACCCGCTGGATGAGTTTTATGAAATGCCCAGAATTAAGTATTTTTACGTTAAATATTCCAAGCTTCCCTTTTAGATGCCACCCGCTGGAAACTGCTATTTTTATAATACCGAAACTACCCCTCCGCGCGAATTGGTCATCTATATGTATTTGAATTCAAAAATCTCAGATCTGGATTACGATTTTCGTCTTCTTCTTCACGAAAAATTTGAATTCCATTGCTCTCATCTTCAGCAGAGATCGCAAAGATCGTTCGTAATTCGGTGTGCTTTTCTTCGGTCAAACTCAGATCATCGCTCGTCATCATCATCACCATCATCATCATCTTCATTGACGTCAATTGTGGAGAGAAGATCTTTCTTCTTCTTTTCCATAAGAATTATCATCGCTTTGTAAGAAGAACGAAACTCTTTATTCCTCTCTCCTACGTTTTAACACTGAAAATGACCATTCTCCGTGTAAATTAACACGGAGAATGCCATTCTCCGTTTTATTTAAAACGGAGAATGACATTGGCCATTCTCCTGCGTTTTAACACTGAAATGACCATTCTCCGTGCTAAATTACACGGAGAATGACCATTCTCCGTTTTATTTAACACGGAGAATGACCATTCTCCGTGTAAATTAACACGGAGAATGCCATTCTCCGTTTTATTTAAAACGGAGAATGACATTCTCCTGCGTTTTAACACTGAAATGACCATTCTCCGTGCTAAATTAAACGGAGAATGACCATTCTCCGTTTTTTTTAACACGGAGAATGACCATTCTCCGTTTTATTTAACACGGAGAACGTCATTCTCCGTTTTATTTAAAACGGAGAATGCCATTCTACTGCGTTTTAACACTGATATAACCATTCTCCGTGCTAAATTACACGGAGAATGCTATTCTCCGTTTTATTTAACACGGAGAATAACATTCTCCGTTTTATTTAACATGGAGAATTGCATTCTCCGTTTTTTCTAACACGGAGAATGGTCATTCTCCTGTGTTTTAACACTGAAATGACCATTCTCCGTGATAAACTACACGGAGAATGGCATTCTCCGTGTAAATTAACACGGAGAATAGTCATTCTCCGTGTAATTTAGCACGGAGAATGGTCATTCTCCGTGTAAATTAAGACGGAGAATGTCATTCTCCGTGTTAATTTACACACGGAGAATGACCATTCTCCTGCATTCTCCTGCATTTTATGGTCAGCTGAAACTTTGGAGAGCCATAACTTTTGACTGGGAGGTCGAAACGAGGGTCCCGTTTGTCGCAAAATGAGTGTATCGTCGAGGAGACTGAAAGTAACCATTTTATCGTTAGACGGCCTTCCGAAATTTTAGAATCGCAAAAAAATGATGTTTGTACCTCCGTTTTAGCACTTTTGTCGTTTGTCCCGGTCTTTCCGAAATTTTTCGACGAGTTTTTGAAGATTTTTGAGGAGAAAACCTAGATTCGAAAATGGGCAGCGTATGGAAGAAGATGAAGTATCGAAACATTTTTTTTAAGAGCAGTTTCGTGAGTGTTTTCAATAAATTAAAAGGAAGGGCAAAATGGTCATTTGGAACCCGCTTTGGATAAGTTTCTCTAATTTTGGGCACGCGATGAAAGTTTTTTTAGCGGTGGATTTTACATAAAACTTTTTTAGTTTTTGGACATTTCATAAATCCTTCCTATATATATATATATATATATATATATATATATATATATATACTCTCTCTCTCTCTCTCTCTCTATATATATATATATATATATATATATATATATATATATATATATATAGAGAGAGAGAGAGAGAGTATATATATATATATATATATATATATATATATATATATATATATATATATATATATATATATATATATATATATATATAGTACATACGCGCGCGCGCACACACACACACCCATACACATATGTTAATTAAAAAAAATTTATTCGATTTTTGGTTTTTGACCGAAACCAAAATCCGAAACCGAAATCAAATAAAAAAATTTAATATTTTTAAAATCGAACCTAATTTTTTTAAACCGAACCGAACCAAACCTCTTATTCAATTCGGTTCGGTTCGATTTTCGATCGCTAAGCGAGTCTCTCCTCCTGATGTGCTGGCTCAGGGGTAAAGTGCATTTAAACCCTCCTTAGATGCACGAAAATGCAAATAAAGACTCGCTGATCCGGAAAACCCAACTAGATACGAAAATGCTCAAATCACCCCCTCCGCTAACTTTTCTGTTTACGGGTGTTAAAATGGGGTTGTTTTGACCATTTTACCCCTGGGCTATCTAATATTAACTTGTTAAAAACGGTTAGTTCTAAAATTATTTTGTTAAAAATGGTTACGCAAAAATACTTGTTAAAAAGTGGATAAATATTAACAAAGGGAAAATGGTCTTTGCTAGTAAAATTATTTATTAAAATTATTTTAATTAGTATTAACTTGTTAAAAACGGTTAGTTTCGTCAAAAAAATGGATAAATATTATTTAAAATTATTTTGTCATAAATTATTTTTTATTTAACAAATATATAAATATTTTTGGGAAAAATAAAACTGATAAATACAAAAAAATCAATTCTTAAAAAATAGAAATGATGAAAAACTGGAAAAAAAAACCAAATAAAAAACAAAAAATACTATTAAAATATGGAAAAAATAAAAAAATAGACAAAATATTCCAAAAAACCAAAAAATGAGGATAAATCTTAAACAATGAAAAAAGACAAAAACAAAAACTATACAAATTTGAAAATAAAAGTCACTCTTAAAAAACTAGAAAAGATTATTAAAAAGATGAAAAAAAATATGAAATAAGAACTAAAAAAATGGAAGCAAAAAACAAAATATTAAAAAGATTATTAAACAAAAATTAATTCTCATGCTTGACGTCATTTTCGAAAATAAATGTTTATAATCTAAATAGTAGGTTTTCATCTTAAATTTTTTCTGGAAAAAAAAATATTTTAACAAATGTCCGGTTAGTCCTGAACTTGTATCGTAATTATTTATTAGTCATGACTATTATCGTAATTATTTATTTATTAATTCTAGAAAAGATTATTAAAAAGATGAAAAAAAATATGAAATAAGAAATAAAAAAATGGAAACAAAAAACAAAATATTAAAAAGATTATTAAACAAAAATCAATTCTCATGCTTGACGTCATTTTCGAAAATAAATGTTTATAATCTAAATAGTAGGTTTTCATCTTAAATTTTTTCTGGAAAAAAAAATCTTTTAACAAATGTCCGATTAGTCCTGAACTTGTATCGTAATTATTTATTAGTCATGACTATTATCGTAATTATTTATTTATTAATTCTAACTGAAATTGTAAATCTTGGTACAAATTTATTTTCATCACATGTATTACTTAAACAAATAACTTAAATATTACTAAACGTGTCAAAAATCAAAAAATAAATTGTAAAACATGTATGTCGAAGCATGGTCCGGGTTCAGTGGCTGCCACCGCCTTTGTCAATTATCTACGAATAGGCTTCCATAATTTCTATTTGGACGTCTTGAAAAAAAGGAATAAATAAAAAAAGCTTCAAACATTAAATGAGAGCAAATAAGTAAAAAAAAAAAAAAAAAAGAGAATATAAAAAAAATTTGCAGTTGGATTTGAGATCTGTAGGTAAGAAAAAGTTTCAATATATTAAATGAGAGCAAATAAGTAAAAAAAAAAATATATATAAAAAAATATATTATTTTTCCTTCCAACCAACCGGTCAAAAAATAGAAAATATAAAATTTAGGTTTTATGTTTCAAACAAACATTGTCTTATACATAGAGAATGAAAGAGAGCCAACAGCCAAATGTAAGCATTAGGGGTATTTTGGGAAGTCCACTTTTTTTTTAATCCAAAAAATGGCCTCTAACGGCTGTTCTAACGTCAATTTGACGGAAAGGGGGTATTCTGCGCAAAACAGGGTTTGCGGGAGGTGCAAACTGCTTTAAGTTTTCTAAAAGGTCTTATTTTGCGAACGAGGCAACTCTAAGGAGGGTTTAAATGCACTTTACCCGCTGGCTCAGTGTAAGTTTGGAATCACCACCACTAAGCTCTTTCTATGTTCAAGTACTCGCTCTGAATAATTAAGTAACAGCAAGTACGTACAACAGACTGTGACCGGTGTCTTGTCTGCTTGAAGTAAAGACAAATGCTATTAGTTGGAAAGTACCAAAGAGTCAAAGCATGAAATGACCCTTCTGAAAGAACATATAAACCAAACCAGCATCTTGTAAAGTCATGTTTTGAAAGGAAAGAAGAAGAAATCTAACCAAAGATGAACAAGCGAAAGCAATCACTTGGGATCATTTGGGTTGGGAATTGTTCATTCCTGGAGCTTTCCTATTTGACTATGGTCCACCATGAATGAACACTTCCAGCAACAATTTACAAGATACACAGGGGAGGGTTGTTTTGCCCTAACCGAATGTAATTTTGATTGTCCCTTGACCTTTAGTATGGACCCGTTATAGGATATCACCTGCAACCTCGATCTCTTGTAAGGTCATGTGAAGCCTAAAAGGTTGCCGGTTGCCCTGACAGAGGGGGCTTGCCCAAACCCCAAGTCTTATCAGGCTTACACCTGGACCGGCCTTGCCAGTTAACAGCTTAAGTTTGTGCTGTAACAGTTGAAACCTTGATCGATAGGGGTCATATTATCTACCACATGACGATACTCAACCAATATTCATGTGTGTGAGCAAGAAACGCAAAATCTGATGATCACTTTCGAGTACAGACAGCAACAGATTTGAACCGTAAATGTAGAGAAATATAACAATAATCAACTTAATTAGTTATAAAAATCTGCAAGGGAACTCTATTAACTTCCAGAATACAACCGCTAATCCGAAAATAAATGTTATCTAAAAAAAAGAAAAAAAGGGGTAAAACCAGCCTCCCTCACAATGTTAGGCCATTAACTAGTATCATCATCGTCAGAAGCCAGTTGAAAAACTCAACCCCCCAAGGAAATAATAACTGAAAAAACCTTCACCACTCGACGCCATTAAATTCCTCTCACCTTCGGAGAAGGATAGAAGAAGACTTGAACAATCTCCAAGTATGCAGAAATACAACGAGAACTGCATTCTTCAGGCAAGGCAAGCATGCTTTCTGATATTCTCCAATCTATTGCATCGATTGAGTTCATCTGGAGACATTTGTAAACAGCAGAGGCCATCAATCAAAAGCTGTGACCAATATTTTATTCCACCAAAGGATAACAGTTTTTTTAACTGTTGATCGTTATTAACGTAGCAAACTTGCTGGCCGAATGGAAAGCTCACCTGTAACCAATAGTCTGGTCGCACAACTGTGAATAACTGATAATGAGAAATGCTACAAATTGAATCGGCAAAAAAAAATCTGCTGGTATATATATTTCTTGTTCCAACCAAAACCAACAAAAAGGGAGAATGAATTCAATGAAGAATGAAGAATTAAATATTTTAATTTGAGCTCAATACATATACACCTTTGGGTCTGGTGCTATGTTGAGAACCCTCATGTCGATTGAAACACAAAACTTGTCAGTTTTTAACACTAATTAGCAGCAATAATGGCGTGAATACCTAAATATTATATGTTAATGACTGGTTGCATGACAGGATTAGTAGTAGATCCCCCTATATCAACCATGTGTTAATAAATTAGACACATCACAAGATCATAATTGCCAATCTACACTCATTGGATTGAAATGGCTCTTTATCTTCTCAAAATATGTATATATAGTTTTTAGTGGGAACATTACCAGGATGAAGTCATCAAACAATAGAAAATGCCTTTCAACTTCAACCTTATGAGTCAAAACATACTAGAAAGTGAAGATAGTCTTGCCTACCTATCCAGTTGTATATGCAAACACATGCACGTCCTTTTTTTGAATGAATAACAGAAAATGCATTTCTTACTTACCTGGCTAGTTGCATCATGCACCTGATATTTCCCCAAAGACATTCTTCTTTCCTCCTGGATCAGAGTAATCCAGGAATGTCAAGGCACAAATCAAGGAAAATAATAATACAGAAAAAGGTATATGCCCAGAGAGAGAAAAAAAAGGTGCTAAACCTCATTGGTGGCTGGCTGAGTACCCGCCGGGGCTTTGTTGGAGATGACAGGTGGAGGTCCAATTGCAGGGGACCGGTGTTTGGGCCAGAAGCATACATATGTGAGCTGATATTAGGCGCGCCACTTCCTAAAACCATGATAAGTTAAGTAGTGATATAAAAACAGCCTGCACTATCCTATTACTTACAAAACCAGCAAACAACCAGAGTACAATATATTATCTTGCAAGAGAACCAGAAGATAAATAGTTCACAGCAGAAGCCAAATGTCTTCTGTTTTCAACTTTATACGTGGATACTTTGTATTTTAAAGAAAGGGATGCGGTCAAGTTTGAACTAAGCCAAAACCATCTTTAGTTGTTGGGAAAGAAAGTCAAAACTCCTAAAAGAACAACATAGCCCCCTGAAGACAAAAAGACAAGCAAGTATCCAAAACAATATCAAAGCCTAAAAAAAAGGTTACAGGATTGGTGTAACACCAGATTTGCTAGACTTGGTACAATTTGACAAGATATGAATGTCATATTCAAGAATGAGCATATGAGAGGGAAAAGAGTGTCAAATAACAAGCTGATTTTTGTAGCAGTAAATGTGCATATTTCAGAGACTTAATTGGCAAATAACAATATGCCAAATTGAAAATCAGCAGAAACATTCTATTTACTGATAGAAACAAATTTCAACCTTGATTGCTTGGGACAGTATAGCGACCTTTTGCAGAAATATGTCTCAGCTTGACCTTTGAATATTGTTGGAGAGCTCGACGCCGGAAGAGTACTCGCCAAATTTTGTTTCGTACTAGTATAACCGAAGGGATAGTGGTTGTGATACTGAAAGTGGACCAGATGAGGGCAGACCTTGCGCGCCAACTTGAAACTGCGGTTGAATTACAAGAGCAGCAGTAACGGCCAGAAGATTTGCTGCATTCTGGATAGGAAACAATGGCTGATGTTGCGCCAGACCAATAGGAGGAACAGGAAATCAAGGTTGTGGCTGAGCGGTAAAAGGCCAAGTTGGAGGTTGCATACCCACTAGGCCAGTAGGCAAAGAAGAAATCCAATATGAAAAATAGAAAATAATGCAGGAAAGCTTGACATGATGTATCCAAAATAACAATAACCTCATCAAACAAAGTAATCTCTCAATGGTTTTCTAGTTAGAAGATTTGAGACTCTGAACATTAAGTGATGTATAAAAAATGAATGACAGATTCACATAATTGGAAGAAAAAACAGAGAATGAAGTCAATACAGTGGTGGTACGGCACCATAAGCTGGCAGTGGAGGAAATCCGATACCAAATGGTCTAGGTACCATGCCCCTAACAACTCCAGTAGCCGGCATTTCCACTTTGGCCAGCTTTGATGAGGCATCTTCCTCTACAAAATAATTTCATTATAAGCAGTTAGGCCAATCCACACAAATTAAGCACCAAAGATACTAGTACTACGCTTCACAGGCCTTCATAAATTATATTTGTTCGTGAACCGGTAATAAAGGTGACATGCCTACTAGATTTTGGGCACATGGTATGAACTTGCAGTGTACTAGTATAATTTTTTTTTATAGATCGTGCTTATGTGTAAAACAGCAACAGTTGATATCTCAATTTTGTTTATGTGGGATGTGCAATAAATTTAATACTCATGAGGTGAGGGCATATACATAAAACTCTTTGATAGATTTCAAGACGGGCGAAGGTTAATATCACAAAAGTTAGGTTAGAGCATGGGTCATGACACACGCACGCGAACGTACACACACACACACACACACACACACATAACCTACTTGTACTTGACGATTATGAAGTTTTAGTGTTCCTCTTAGCAACACAGTATAAACCATGAGGTGATAGTGAGACACCCTGCACCCTTCATAATAATAGAGATAATGGAATCTCCAATTTGTAATGGGGAAAGGATTAATAATTATATCCCCATATGATTTACACAATTACGTTACACATGGAAGTCAAAAACTGCATGAATATAAATACTAGTAAATGGTTGGACTAGGTACTGTCATGCAAAGTTTCTCTATTCTTATGAGTTCAGATGAACTTTGAAGAATTCACCTACACACATATAATTTAGTTAGAACTTAGAACTTGGAGTTTCTCTACCAAGCCAAGTACAAGATATCTATGATCTCACTATTGGTATGGTCCATGAGAGAGAGGTCAAGAGCAACAAAGAGAGGCCAAAATAGCAGCAGTGGCAGAAAAATAAAAAATTATGAGATCCATATACATCCACTCTCTACCTCTTTCCTTTTTACGGTCCTTGAGATTAGAATGAGTTGATCGGCATTTTTTCTCAAGTATTTAACCAGGAGTTGACCAAAATGATATAATTTCTCAACAAACTGAGAGTCAGTTGTGGGCATGACTAAAGCTTTTTTTTATAAGTATCCTTAATAACATTGTACCTTGTCAATAAGCCGTACATTCAGTCCTGCTCCCATTCCACCCACCCTCCCCTTGGCAGCATACTGTACCAATCAACTATTACTTGAAATTGAATGATTATCAAATCATAATAATAGAGGAGTTAGTCATAGGGGGCTCCAAAGCATTAGAGTTGGATTTGCACTGACTAGAGTATCAACCGCTCTGTTTGCGGACATATCATTAATGGTTAGGGTCTTAGATTTATTTTGCAACTTGCAAGCCTCATATCAGTCAATTTTCCTTGATTTTTGGTTGTGTTTTGCTTTCTTTGCCTCAATTATTAATGTGCCTCAACAACTAAATGCTGATCCAACCAGCCCTAGGTTTAACGACGCTTCTCTTGTATGTTCTGTATCTGAGCATTTATTATCGGTGGCAACCCATGTCAGCCAACAGATCATGTCCTGACATAGGTCAGACGTCAGTGCCCACCCTGCCACAATTAGGCATGCCTCAACATCAGTCATCATCATCATCCAAGTCTTCTCCCAATAAAATGGGGTCGACTATGGAGCATAAGAAAGCTCCATGAAATATTTGATAGTTTTTATGACCGGTAGTCAACATGTCGTCAATCCTCTATGTTGGTCCCAAATTCCTAGCCAAGTTAACTATGAGCATGAAAGGATCATACCATAGAACCTAGACGGCCAGTTAACACGAAGATGGACCTACCTTTTGGATATAAAGTTTAAGCTCATGCAACAAAGGAGCTCTTAAAACAGCGAAATAGGGGAGTACACCTTAACGAGAACAAATAACAAAGAATAAATACCGACTAAATAGCACGACAAGAACATACACACAATATAACATGGTTCAGCCAAGATTTACCTACGTCCACGGGACAAGGAAGATATATATTTATTGACTCACAAGAAAAACCATACAAGAGTTACACAAACAAATACCGTATTACAAAAACCTTCCTAAAGAGATCTCCAACGAGCTCTCTCATTCTTTTATCTCTAGATTCCCTTAAGGCTTTCTAGCTCAATCGCAAGCAAAACCTCCTTTTCTTAATCACCTCAAACATCCCATATTAGGGTTAGAAAAATCCTAATATAGCTCTCCTAAACTTGCACAAGTCATGAGAAATCTAAACCGTCGAAAGAGCAACCCTTAAATCTGACCCCCGGTACCAGCCTAAGCGTGCAGGTTTTTCCAACCCCAAAACTCTTTGGAAATTTTGGTGATTGTCCGGTATACATGCAGTATACTGATATGTAGTTGTTGCTACAGACTTGCTCATTTTTAGCATTGTTTATTATTTCGACTCCTCCCGAGCTTCTTCGATCACCGGACGACGTCCGTCGCACTCCGTAGTTAAACACGAGCCACACAACAAAAATTTTCACATTGGCTTAAGTTCAACAAGTCACCTTATGAAATTGTTGTTGATGTCTTTGTGTCCCTTTAAGCTTTAGCTTGTCCTTTAGTATCATCTTGCTCATCTCATTGACATGATATTTTGCCCAGGCTGTGAAATTGTCAACCGACACAATTTTTGTCCAGAACTCTGAAACTGCTACTACCCTCCTACCAAGGTCGTGAACCTTCCCCATACATGAGTACCTAAATAGAAGTCAAGGCGGACTTGAACTTTTCAAGAGATATTGCCTTCATTAGTATATCCGTCGGATTCACCCTACTTTCGATCTTTATAAGAACAATCTCCTTATTGCACCACTGCTATATCTTGTGATACCGTAGGTCGATATATTTTGTCCTACTATGGTATTGGGGGTGCAACTCGGACGGGCTAAACCCGAGTACGATCGGGTAAACCCGTTAATGGGTTTTAGGTTGAAGATACTCGGATTAGGGCTCGAGTATGGGTTAAAATATTTGAACGCGATCAAAAATTGGGTTGGACTCGGGTTCATGTGTCGGGTTACAAAATAAAGGAGCCAACACCTTCTTACGCCCGAAATTGCTAAACTAAACATTTTAACCACATCCTCCTTTGATGTTTCTGCGTGCACACACCATCATACTAATTGTTTATTATGCCCTTGTGTACGTGCACACATCATCACTAAACCTTCCAAACATGCTGACTATGGTGCACATCATATTGAAGGGCAAAATACAGACATCCAAATGAACCGGCAAAAGACAAACATTCAAATGAACCACACGTGATGTGCACAAGTAATAGAGTACTTGTAAAACATCTAGTGAACAAAGGTTTGCATCATAAGCTGTTACCTTCCCATAATGCTCCGCTAAGATTTCAGGTGGAATTCCTTGCATCCCAAAAATTTCAATATCTGTTGACTCTCTCTCAGGCCTTAGCATTAGGAAGCCTGAAGGAGTGAGGCAAAAATTTCAACTATAGTCCAAGATTGAAAAAGAAATGCACAGCACAATATTCAATTCCACAAACTTCAAGAGGATAGCAAACTATAGTTGTTGTAAATAAGAATGCATGTTCTATCATCACTATTAGAATTCTAGCTAACTATTCTGAGGGTTCCATAATGATACAAAAGAAAATGGTTTTCCCACACTGATCAATTAAGCACGTGCAAGTAGCAGATACATATTGAAAATAATTAATGATATAACTAACATATATACATGTTATTCTGAAGTGAAATTAGTAAGCAACTTCCACATAAGCCAAATGCCATAAACCAAAACTATATGAAGAGCGTAACGATTAACCAGTAGTAATATCCTCTACACCAAAGTGAAACCTCACACAGACATAATAAAGGCATATCAAAGGTAACCATAAAGATTTAAAAAAAACGTCCAACTTGATTGACCATCTATAGTGAATAATTTAATAGATACTAGACAATTCTCGAAAAGAACTCCAAAAGTGACCCAAACTTCAATTTAACAGTCAAATTCAACACCATATCAAACTGACCTGATACAAAAACTAGGATCTAATTCATTCA